>CM035412.1:29209737-29259737 GCA_020310875.1 Ceratopteris richardii
CTCAGCTGCCTCTGGAGACTGAAAAATAATGAAAAAGTCAAGAATAAAATTCAAGCTATCAATAACATGCAGGAGGCAACCCAAACAGAGCAACAGATGATCCTCACCAGAAACAACAGTAAAAAGTCCATTTTACCTTCGTAACTTCAGAAACTTGAATTGCTGTAGCTGCCTTCGCATCTTCTGCTTCAAGGCGTTTCAAAGCACGCTGTATTTTGCGATCACACTCCAAGACGAGATGTTCAAGGGCCTCCTCAAGCTCTCTATCATAGTTGTCCTTCCCCTTTGCCTTTGCTTCTTCGTATCTTGAATTAGTTAGGGCATAAATTTGAGTACTGAATTAGACAATTCTCTAAATATACAAACACTTATTGCAGCAGCACTGAAAAAAATAGCGAGCATTGATGTGCAAAGCAGTAACTCCAAGGCAAAGGAGAGGAGGAGAAGAAGATGAGAGAAAACAAAGGAAGGGAGAAACAACAACAACAACAACAATACCATGCATGCACACACACACACACACAACAGAAAAGAAATGAAGCGCAAAAGAAAAAGCTTGAACATCAAAAGAAACAAAAAAAGACCTTCAGGTCCTCTCAAATAGATATATGAGAGAGAATCTACATGGAACTAACAATGCTACATGTACACACAAAAACCAAGAGTGCATTTAGAAATGGATACTCCTTCCGTAATTGTAATGAATGTATCTTTGTACACGGCCCCAAGTCCATTTTCTGCAAGACGCCAAAAGATTTTTCAGGTCCAAGAGGAAAAGAATAGAATGAATGATAAGGCATATGCAGATCTTGTGTTTACACTATTCAACATACATTAAACTATTGTGATATATCCATCAGAAAATTCAGTATGTGTACGTACTTATAATTGTGGTCTGATGATGAAGACCCAATAAGTCAGTTCTCCAGCCCCCAAATAAATCATAATTCTCAGAATTGAGGCTTATAATGTATTGGACCTCAAAAAGAACGTGCTAATGTTGAGATCCACTGAACGAGGGGCTATTTGTGCTACAATTTGATTATTACAACTCAGTTGTTTTGGTAACAGACCGTACATGAGAAGGACCCAGAGCGTTTATTTGTCCAACAAGCGTACTACTAAACATGCTACACAATTTACTCAAATAAAGAAGAGAGACAGAAGAAAGGAGAAGGGGGGAAAGAGGAAGGAGAATGGAAGAAAAGAGAGGGGCCCTAAGGAAGGGGAAATAGTTTCTTCTGTGATTGTGTAAAAGCCTTTAAATTATGAAGTTGTGGCACCGAAAAAACAATTATATAGTCAACAAAACTTGGAGTGCGCTTGCAAATCCATATTCATCGAGAATCCCATCCAACGATCAAATTTTGCGAGAAAAAAGACAGCATGGTATCCTTTGCAGGATTTCAGAACAAAGAGGCTGGAAGCAGCTCAAATGCTTCAGAAATCCATAACTTCATGGAATTAACAATGGAATTGAAATACATAAGAAATGTTTTCAACTCCATGGAGATGAAAACAAGAATTAAGCGTTACTTTTTATAAGGATGGACATTGAACGAAAAAGAATGTAAAGATTGAAAATTTTCAAGAGTATTGCATAAGATACGTGAATGAAGTTTACCAAGCACAGTTGGAGGAAAAAAATTGGATTCTATTAACCATTACTGTGTGATAATTTGTTCCCATTACAAGCACAATCATCCATTATAAGCACTTGCTAATCAGATCTTCCAAAAGTCCAGTACTCACTATCCACGAAAGAGATACCTCTACTACGACAAATTTCATCAGGCATGCTCCTTTTTTCTTTTCATGCAAAATGAGGCTTCATGCAGAATCCAATCCATAAAAGCTCATATAAATACATGCAGGTCTTCTCGATGCTGGGAGGAGGATGCACAATAATGCCAATTTTCCATCTAAGTTTGGAGCTCGTGCTGGAAGTCACCATTATGAATAAGTAGGATGCACAAAAATGCCAATTTTCCTTCTAAGTTTAAAGCTCGTGCAGTTAAACAAGAAGATGATTCTTAAATGTGATTTGTACCAGCTTGAAAACATATCAAACATCTGTTATATTACCAAAAATGTTCCATATAAGCGAAAGTTGAGCCCTTGTAATAATCTCATCATTCCTAGCCGAGCAAGTTTCTTGCTCTTTTTTTTTTAATATATTTGAATGCACATCAAATCGAAAGAAGAAATTACAAAATAAATCAACTTCGAGCTCATGAAGAAAAACATGTTCCCTAGAGTCAGAATTTTCCCCATTCCGAAATCGAAACCGCACAAGCCAATTCTAACAAGAATAACGATCAGCAAGAAAGTTTCAAGAGGATAATTGCAGACCGTGAGTTGAAAGAGTTCGTTAGGACAAAGTCCAGCTATGTATAGACGGCAGACATCTCTGTCATAGTACTTCCGTTTTACCACCTGTACGTCCCCATTTCTATCTGCTCCCATAAGAGAGTCCAGCTGTTTTCTAAATGCATCCATGGCAGTTCGAGCCTTCGTAGTTATCTGGGAATTCCGATGGCACCTTTCAGGTATCAGCTGTGTTCTGAACTGCTCGTTTTTTTATGTTCCCATAACAACTCGCAAACTGTTTATCGGTTAGGAAGAGGACCTCACAAACCCCCGGCTGTCCTCGCCTGACAGCAGCCGGCTGAGCTCAGCTCGTGGAAGCTTAGGCTGGTTCTGTCGAGCACCATAATCGCGACGCTTTGAAGAACCAAAAATACTGAAGTAAAAGAAACTTGATCGAGATCTAAGAGAAACTTTCGAAGAGCAATTTGTTTTTTTTTTCCTTCACTGTTTTGTTCCTTTAGGAATTGGCTATGAGTATGAAAGAGCAACCTCCCTTCAAAGTTTTATGATCTAGAGATGGCATTTCTAGATGAATCCCTACCTTCTTTCTCTAATTCTCTCGAGTAGAATTAGCTTCTTCTTAGCGGCAAGAGAAATAGAGGTACATCACCAAAGTTAGTTGAGTCGCTCAGAAGTTGTATTCTTAAACATGCTTTTCCTTTCCTTGCACTCGAGAGCTTTTTCGAAGGTCTTATTATTTTTTCCATAAAAATAATAAGAAAACTCGAAAAAAAAATCCAATACATACTCTATGGAACCTCCAATCTAAGAGTGGGGAGATTTTCTCCTTATTCATTTCAAGGTAAGTGTTGACATGAAAAAAGAAAATTCTTACACCTACTGTATCTTGCCAAAGAGAAATCACGAGCTTACATGTGTGTTTTTTTAATGAAGGTTTTTGAGTTCATCTCTATGTAGTACCTCAACCTAGACTCAACCTAGACAAGAGATAGATCCATAGAACCTTTGCCAAAGTAGGAGCACAAATTTTCCCTTTCTTATGGAACTCGACATGTGATAATTAGACACATGATCTTTTTATTTATGAGATCTCTCTAGGAGAGTAATATTCCCCCATCCAAACATACACACCCACTCTATAACCCTCGTATGATGCTTCATATGGGAATTTTTGAATGCCACAACTTCAAACTCGATTAACGTGGAATGGATTTTCTTAAAAAATGAGATTTTTTTTAATCCCTTATAAGTGTAGAAGAAGTGTCTCGAGTATATATTCCATCTCCACTTATCATCATCTTTATCTCTTGAAACCATATTTGAACACACATTTGGAGGCATAATTTCATACTATGAAATAAAAATGTGATACTTGGTTGAATAAATTGTTTTTTTTTTTTACATATGTGTCATGTGGCATCAGTCACATTATGCTTATCATATGGAGAAAATCAATGTGTTTTGTGCCTTATCCTAGTTGAAGATAAGAATTTAGCCTAGTGGTTAAGTCTAATGGATGAGAAGGAGGCTGATGTGGCTTCAAATCCACGAATAGTGTGGGGGTGTGTTTTCTCAAAAGATCTCTAGAGCCTTCTATAAGCATCCAACTTGATTTAACTTGTTAACTCTAGTAGATTGACACATTGGCCTTACCACTAGTAAGACTCTAGAGAAATCACACATGTGGTATGTATGTGTACACTTGTCTAGATATGTCCTCTTTGGATAGAGTTATCTAAGAGATGGTTGGGAGAAGAATCGTTTATCATCTCTTATGTGGGTGGAGATTAAGTTCGTGACATTGATATTAGAATCTCTGATTATGGTATCCCCAAAATGTTGATATATTTTAGTAGTGATGTGTGTGAGCACACTACAGATTTTTACGGCACTTTTTTCCCTCTTTAGGAGGTCTTTTTTCCACGGCTTCTATATACGCCTATAACCCTAACGAGGAACTTATCTTTGTTCATTCATTCAGTAATACATTCAATATTGTGTATTGTGCTACAAGCTTCTTCTTCTTCCTTGTGTTTTTTCAATGCTTTTGCATACCTCAAACTCCAACAATTGGTATTAAAGAAGGTTGTCGCTTCATTTAGGATGTTGTAAACACCCCTCCGACCACAGTCTCTAAATCGCATGAAAATTGGTGAGCATACTCAGGTTGATTAGGAGTTCAAAACCGCTTCATTTTCTGGCATCAAAATTTTGATCTTAGCTTGTTTCGGCCTCCGAATGCACTATTGCAATGCCTATGCAGGCAATTTTGTCCTTTTGTGCCAAACATATGTACAGGTTCGGATTCGGGGTACAAGCACCTCAAAGTGTGCTATAGGTTTAGTAGAAATCGACAAGGTAATTCTATTGAACTTTTTGAGATACAATCATTTTTCTACATCACAATATTTATTCAAGGGCCATGGTTGAAAGCAATGATGTATTCCATATGTTGGCTATTGTCTATTGGTAGCAAAAGGGCTATGGAATATTATGCAGGGTATTGAGAAGCGCCCTACTACACCTACGAATAAAGTTATTGAAGGTGATGAAGATGGTGTTGAAGATGATCATCTTCATATTCCTATTCGTGCTGCAGTTCCTGTTGCACCTACAGTAGATAAACTTCGATGGGATGGAAGAGATGTCAAAGCACATGCATTGATAGACTTATCTCTCAAAATTATCCCTCACATTTGCTATTGAAAAATAGCAAAGGATGCTTGGGATACACTTACCACTTTATACCAAGCAAGAAATGAGGCTCGTGTTGCTTACCTCCGAAAACAACTGGAGAGTGAGCATATAAATGAAGGAGATTCTGTGGATAGTCTTCTCACAAAGATCAAAGATTTGAAGGAGCAGTTGCTTTTTGTTGATGAATTATTGCCAAATAGTTCACTTATGGATATTGCTTTTAATGGCCTTCCATATTCATATCAGATTTTTGCTTCTACTCTTTGGTTGATGATGAAAGGCAATCCAAATGCCTTAATATTTGAGGAGTCGGTCTTTATTTTGTTGTAAGAAGATTAGTCCATACAGAATAGGTCCATTATGGTGTTGTAGATCAAGCTTTCCTAGCTAGTCAGAAGGGCAAAGGTAAATGGAGCTCATCTATTACTAAGAAAAAATCTACTTATGTTGCATAGTTAAAGAAGAAAGAGAAAGATGAGAAGAAAATAGAAAAGCAGAAACAGTTTTGCAAATACTATAAAGCAAATGACCATGAAATAAAGAGTTGTCCAAAACTGGCTACAAAAGAGGCAAATAAGAAAGAGTTTGGAATGATTGTTATAGAGGCCTCTACACTTAAAACAGGGTCTACCAATCTTTTGCACAATGAAGAATGGGTGTTTAATATTGTATGAAACTATCACCCATCTTCTCACGAACAATGTATGTTTGCAATAGACTTATATGTTTGGTATTTTGATAGTGGGGCAACCAAACATACTACCTTGTAGTGAAGCTTCTTTCCTTCACATGAGCCTTCCCCTACAGGGAATATTGTCACATGCATTAACACCTCCTCTTATCTTGTAATAGGAGTTGGTAGGATCATTCTAAATATTGTTTATGGTAGTTCTTTCACATTGTCAAATGCTTTGTTTGTGCAAGGTATCAAGAAAAATCTATTGTCTGTTTCAGCATTAGCCAACATCGGCTTCATTGTCAAATTTGTTGATGATAGATGTACAACTCATGATCTCTCAAATGGTGATGTTATTATTGCTTCTTGCATTTTATGTTGTGGGTTGTATAAGCTCATAGACTGTGCAAAATTTATGAATGATTCAACATGTGCACTTCAAGATTCTCAGGCTATCTCAGAATGCAAAGCTTTGGCATGCACACTTTGGTCATCTGAATCATGCTAGTTTGCTACACTAGAAATCTCAAATGGTTTTCTCTTTAAACATGTTTGTGAAGGTTGTATTTTGGGCAAAATGCAGCAAATCTTCCTTCCCTAAAGATGGTTCACTTCGAGTTGCACATAAATTGCAGCTTGTTCATAGTGATGTTTGTAGTCCTATGTAGACACCCTACCTTTACTTTGTGATGAATATTGATGATTTTTTCAGGCATGCACGGGTGTCTCCATTGAAAGAAAAGTCTGAAGTATTTATGTGCTTCAAACACTTTCTCATTATGGCTAAAACTTTCTGATTTCAATGCATTTCGAGTTGAGTGTGGGATAAAACATCAGTGTACAATGTCGTATACACTGTCATCCTTCTTTGAGCCTTAGTGGTATTTGGACTCTTCTAGCTCCATTATCATTCTATTCAATTCTTTATCATCATGGCATCAAAGGTCTCAACATGTCTGTTGGATCATGGTCTAGTGCCGGTGTTCCGAGGAGGAGCTATAACTTGTAGGGCAAATACCATTTTGGGATCCAAAAATTTGATGGCACAAACTTTGCTCTATGGAAGAATTAGACTAAAAATGTGTTAATTCAGAGGAGGCAATGGAAGCTAGTAAATGGAATCTAAAAGAAGCTTGTTGACATGGATGAAGATAATTGGGATGAGCTAGATGAAATGTCTAGATCTGCCATTTGATTGCACCTGGCATATAATGTTTGCTTTACATTATTAGATTGTGAAAGTGTAGAGGAGCTTTGGAAGAAGTTATGCAATACATATGAAAAAGAAACGGCATCAAATAAAGTGTATTTGATGAGAAACTTATATGACCTTTGCATGAAGGACATAAATATTGCTGCTTCTCATTTGAATGAGTTTGATGCTATATTCTCGAAGTTACAAGCTCAGAAAATGGATATGGATAATGAAATGAAAGCAGTCTTATTGTTATGAACCTTGCCACCATCATGGGATACATTTTGCACATCTATTAGCAATAGTGTGCTGGTTGGTAAATTGGTCTATGATGACATATGTGGAGCACTCTTGAGTGAGGAGACTCATAGAAAATCTATGGTTGGCACTTAGATTGGAGATGTATATAATGTTTGTGATTCTTACCAAGGAAAGAATCAACAATGTGGCAGGAGCAAGAATAGGGAACAAAATGGTCAATGGAATAAGAGTAGAAGTAAATCAAAGAAGAGGGATATCGAATGCCATTATTATCACAAGAAAGGACACATGAAGAAAGGCTGCTATGCATTAAAGAATGCTAAAGGTAAAGGGCAAGATATTAAACAGCTACATGCACCATCTACTTCGACTATGAAGATTGAAGAAATCAATGCTATTTCTGATGATGCTGATGTGTTGGCACTTGACAGTATTGTGCCTATTGAGGCTCTTATGGTTGATTCTCTTTCCCACACATGGCTGTTGGTTTTTGGTGCTTCTTTCTATGTGACACCACATAGAGAGTGGTTCTCTACTTATGAAGCAAAGTCTCTTTGTATTGTAAGACTTGGTGATTTTTATTAGTGTGATGTCTTCGGGATTGGAGATGTGGTTGTGCAGTTCATTGATGATTCAAAATTCACTATGCATAATGTACGCCATGTACCTCAGTTATCATGTAGTTTGAAGTCAGCTGGTCAACTTGATGACCTTGGTTATAAGGCAGTTTTCTATGCTCAATTGTTTCACATATCAAAGGGCAATATGGTTATTGCAAAGGGAAGCAAAGTTGGCTCACTTTATCCTTTATTTGTATCATAGAAAGAACACTTGTTAGTTGTTACTAAACAACCTATGGCTTGTATTTGGCATAGCCATTTGGGCCATATACCACGTAGTGGAATGGAAAAACTTTCTTGTTTAGGCTACTTACATGTGTTATCTTTCTATAATTTTTCATTTTGTGAGCTTTGTCAATATGGAAAGCAAACCAAGAATGTGCACAAGATGCATATTGACTCTTGAATTCAGCCTTTAGATCTCGTTCATACAGATGTGTGTGGTCCTATGCCCACAAGGTCATTAGGTGGTTCTTTTTACTTTGTCACTTTCATAGATGATGCTACTAGAAAAGTCTAGGTATATCCTATCAAAGAAAAGGATTAGGTATTCCCTACTTTCAGAAAAAGGAACTAAGCTTAAGGCTTTATGTTCAAATAATGGGGGTGAGTATACCTCACATGAATTCAAACTTTTCTTTTAGTCTATGGGAATTCATAGAGAGTTTACAACTCTTTATACCCATTACAAATGGTGTAGTTGAAAGGATGAGTAGAACTATTCAGGATAGAGTAGTTTCTATGCTACATTATGCAAATATTTCACAAGGCTTTTGGGCAGAAGTAATATTAACTACAGTTCATGTGATTAACCTTTCACCTAGTACTTCCAAAGGTTTGAAAGTGGCACAAGATTTATGGATAGAAAAGCCACTTTATTATGATCATCTTTGAGTTTTTGGGTGTGAAGCATATGTTCATATACCCAAGAACCTTAGACAAAAGCTGGACCATAAGTCAAAGAAATGCATTTTTCTTCGATATGGTTGAGAAGGCCAATTTTCATATCGCTTATGGGATCTTGAAACACGATAAGTGATCAAAAGTAGTAATGTCATTTTCAATGAGTCTAAGATGCATAAACAACCCATTAAGGAGGTTGAAGTGAGAAGAGTGGTGTTTGAGGATATGAGTCAAATTAGCATGCATAAAATGTTACACATAGGGATATTCAAGAGAATGTCCTATCAAATTAGTTTGCAAATGTTCCAGTTCAGCATCCATTGAGATGCTCTACACATGTCTCACATCCACCTGATAGATATGTTCCTGGTTTGGATTTTGTTATGCTAACAGATGCTCGCGAGCCTTCTTGCTACATATGAAGATAGAGGATCATGTCAAGTGGGAGTGTGCCATGAAGAGTGAGTTGGATTCTATTCACAAGAATGGTACTTGGATTTATTGCCTTTGCCAAAGGGAAAGAAAGCTTTACCATGTAAATGGGTGTATAAATTGAAATTCACACCTCTCCAAAGTATAAAGCATGACTTGTTGCAAAGGGTTTTAAGCAACACATGGTGTTGATTATTGATATATCTAGGTAGTGATATGTATGAACACACTAGGATCATCGGTGCACTTTTTCCCTCTTTAGGAGGTTTTTTCCCCTGATTTGTATGTACATCTATATCCCTAATGGTTCACTTATCTTTGTATATTCTAGTGGTAATACATTCAATATTGCTCCAAGATTTTGCTCCTTCTTTCTATTGTTTGCATGGTTCCGTAGACCTCAAACTCCAACAATTGGTATCAGAGTAGGTCGTCACTTCATCTAGGGTGTCGTTGATGCCCCTTTGGTCATAGTATAAGTGTTGCACAAAATCTGGTTAGCATACTCAAGATGATTAGGAGTTCAAGACCACTTGACTTTGTGGTGCCAAAATTGCGATCTAAGCTTGTTTCAGCCCCCGAACACACTACCATAGTGCTTGTGCAAGAAATCTCGTCTTTTTGTGCAAAAGATATATACAGGTTTTGATTTGCGAGTATAAGTGCCTCAAAGTCTGCTACACGTTTAGCAAAACTTGTCAGGGTAGTTATGTTCAACTTTTGCAGATACAATAATTTTTCTACATCAGGGTATTTTAGTCAATGGCCATGGCTGAAAGTAGTGATGTATTTTGTATGTTGGCTATTGGAGATAAGTTGGACGATACCAATTACCCATTGTCGGCTTATATGATTTTTCATGTATTGGTTGCAAAAGGAATATGGAATATTGTGCAAGGTGTTGAAAAACATCTTATTTCACCTGCAAACACAATTGATGAAGGTGATGAAGATGGCGGTGAAGATGGTGATATTCTTCATGTTGTGGTTCTTGCTTTACCTACTCAAGAGCAAATTTGTTGGGATGGCAGAGATGCTCAGTCACATGCATTGATAGCCTTGTCTGTCAAACGTGCCATTATTCTTCACATTCACTCTTGCATAATAACTAAGGATAATTGGGATACACTTACCAATTTATACCAGGCTACGAATGAGGCTCGTGTTGCTTACCTCCAAAAACAATTGGAGAGTGAGCATATGAATGAACGAGATTCCATGGATAATTTTCTAACAAATATCAAAGATTTGAAGGAACAGTTGATTTATGTTGATCAAGTCTTGCTTGACAATTCACTTGTGCAGACTGTTCTAAATGGTCTTCCCAATTCATCTCAGAGTTTTTCTTGTACTCTTCATTTGATGATGAAAGTCAATCCAAATGCATTAACATTTGAGAAGCTAGTCCCTATTCTGTTGCAAGAAGATTATTTTAGGCAGAACAGGTCCATTATGCGTGTTGCAAATCAAGCTTTCCTGGCTAGTCAAAAGGGCAAAGGTAAATGGAGCTGTACTACTAGTAAGCATAAATCTGCTAATTCTGCACAATCAAAGAAGGAAGACAAAGACGAGAAGAAAACAGAAAAGCAAAAATTATTTTGCAAATACTATAAAGGAAATGATCATGTAATAAAGAGCTTTCTAAAATTGGCTGCTAAAGAGGCAAGGAAGAAAGAGGCTTGAATGGTTGTTGCAGAGGCCTCTACACCCAAAAAAAGAGTCTACTAATGTTGTGTAGAATGAAGAATGGGCATTTACCACTATTTGCAATTATGACCCATCTTCTCATGAACAATGTATGTATGGAGTAGACTCATAAGGTTGGTACTTTGATAGTGGGGCGACCAAACATATTACCTCACAACATGGTTTCTTCACTTCACTCAAGCTTGCCCCTATAGGAAATATTGTCACGTGTGCCAATTACTCCTCTTATCATGTTATGGGAGTTGGTAAGATCATTTTGACTACTGTTAATGGTAGTTCTTTTACCTTGTTAGTTGCTTTATTTGTGCCATGGATCAAGAAACATTTGTTATCAGTTTTAGCATTAGCCAGGATTGGCTTGTGAAATTTGTTGATGAAAGATGTACAGTTCATGATCTATCAATTGGTGATGTCATTATTGCTTCTGGCATTTTATGTCGTGGGCTATATAAGCTCATAGACTATGAAAAATCTATGAATGATTCAGCATGTGTTGTACACGATTCTTACTGCATATATTGAGCACATACACACTATGTATGCTTCTATGGATACCGCTTATGTACATCCATGTGGTCATTGATATAGCAGTTACGTTCTTTGCATAAAGCCTTTTACGTTTGATAAAGAGGGTGGTGGTGAGGTTTTCTTAACTGGGAGACACCCAGATGTCGGGGTCTCTTCAGTGATGCAGGTGGAAGACTTACCCAGCCTCGCCATAAGAGATGTATGATAGTTGTTCATAGGTGCTCGATAAGCCTAGTTGGCTTCTGTTGGGTAACTGGTTATATGCAGTGGAGTCAGTGATTCACTATGCAAGAAAACATGTCAGTACTTGCAGTTTTATGATTTTTGACACTGGTCATATGCTCATTTTGTAGAGGATACTCTGGCAAAATTTTTCTAGATTTTTGGTTTAGTCAACTATACAGTGGTTGATTTACTCCTTGATACACTTATTTGTTGGTGTTCGGACTCTTATAGCTCCATTATCATTCTATTCAATTCTCTACCATCATGGCATCAATGATCTCAGACACATCCGGTGGATCAGGGTCTAGTGCTAGTGTTCCAAGGAGGAGCTATAACTTGCAGGGCAAAGACCATTTTGAGATCCTAAAATTTGATGGCACAAACTTTGCTCTATGGAAGAATCAGATTAAATATGTGCTAATTCAAAGGAGGCAATGGAAGCTAGTAAATGGGATTTCAAAGAAGCCTGCTGACATGGATGAAGATGATTGGGATGAGTTAGATGAAATGGCAAGGTCTACCATTTGCTTGCACCTGGCAGATAATGTTTACTTTACAATATTAGACTGTGAAAGCGCAGAGGAGCTTTGGAAGAAGTTATGCAATACATATGAAAAAGAGACGGCATCAAATAAAGTGTATATGATGAGAAAATTATACGACCTTCACATGAAGGACACAGATAGTGTTGTTGCTCATCTAAATGAGTTTGATGCTATATTTTGCCAGTTACAGGCTCAGAAAATGGATATGATAATGAGATGAAAGCAGTATTGTTGTTATGCACTCTGCCATGATCATGGGATACGTTCTGCACAACTATTAGCAATAGTGCACCTGGTGGTAAACTCGTCTATGATGACATATGTGGAGCACTCTTGAGTGAGGAGATTCGTAGAAAATTTATGGTTGGCACTCAGAGTGGAGATGCATATAATGTTCGTGATTCTTACCAAGGAAAGAATCAACAATGTGGCAGGAGCAAGAACAAGGAAAAGAATGGTCAACGGAATAAGAGTAGAAGTAAATCAAGGAAGAGGGATATGGAATGCCATTATTGTGATAAGAAAGGACATATAAAGAAAAATTGTTATGCATTAAAGAATGCTAAAGATAAAGGACAGAATGTTGATGGGCATGTTAAATAGTTACCTGCACCATCTACTTCAATTGTGAAGATTGAAGAAATTAATGCTATTTCTGATGATGTTGATGTGCTGACACTTGATAGTATTGTGCCAACTGAGGCACTTATGGTTGATTCTCTTTCCCATACCTGGCTGCTAGATTCTGGTGCTTCTTTCCATGTGACATCACACAGAGAATGGTTCTCTAATTATGTAGCAAAGTCTTTTGGTACTGTGAGACTTGGTGATTCTTACCAGTGTGACATTGTGGGGATTGGAGATGTGGTTGTGCAGTTCATTGATGGTTCAAATTTTACTATGCATAATGTACGCCATGTACCTCAGTTATCACACAGTTTGATGTCAGTTGGTCAACTTGATGACCTTGGTTACAAGGTAGTCTTCTATGCTCAGTCCTTTCGTATATCAAAGGGCAATATGGTTATTGCAAAAGGAAGCAAAGTTACCTCACTTTATCCTTTATTTGTATCATAGAAAGAACACTTGTTAGTTGTTACTAAATAGCCTATGGCTTGTATTGGCATGGTCATTTGGGCCATATATCTCATAGTGGAATGGAAAATCTTTCTCGTTCTGGCTACTTACCTGTGTTATCTTTCTCTGATTTTTCATTTTGTGAGCATTGTCAATATGGAAAGCAAACCAGAAATGTGCATAGAACACACATTGACTCTTCAATTCAGCCTTTTAGATCTCGTCCATACAGATGTGTGTGGTCCTATGCCCACTAGGTCCTTAGGTGGTTCTCTTTACTTTGTCACTTTCATAGATGATGCTACTAGAAAAGTCTGGGTATATCCTATCAAATCGAAGGATGAGGTATTCCTTACTTTCAGAAAATGGCTTGCTTCAGTTGAGACTGAAAAAGGAACTAAGCTTAAGGCTTTACGTTCAGATAATAGGGGTGAGTATACCTCACATGAATTCAACCTTTTCTGCCAGTCTAGAAGGATTCATAGAGAGTTTACAGATCCTTATACCCCAATACAAAATGGTGTAGCTGAGAGGATGAATAGAACTATTCAAGATAGAGTAGTCTCTATGTTGCATCATGCAAACCTCTCACAAGGATTTTGGGTAGAAGTAGTATTGACTGCAGTTCATGTGATTAACCTTTCACCTAGTACTGCCAAAGGTCTAAAAGTGGTACAAGAGATGTGGACAGGGAAGCCACCATATTATGATCATCTTCAAGTTTTTGGGTGTGAAGCATATGTTCATATACCCAAGAATCTTAGACAAAAGTTGGACCATAAGTCAAAGAAATGCATTTTTCTTGGATATGGTCGAGAAGAACAATTTGGATATCGCTTATGGGATCCTGAAACACGGACAGTGATCAGAAGTAGTGATGTCATTTTCAATGAGTCTAAGATGCATAAACAACCCATTAAGGAGGTTGAAGTGAGAAGAGTGGTGTTTGAGGATACTAGTCCTCCGGTTAGCATGCATAAAAATGTTGCACATAGGGATGTTCAAGAGAATGTCCATTCAGATCAGTCTGCACATGTTCCTGTTCAGCAACCATTGAGACGTTATACACGTGTCTCACATCCACCTGATAGATATGTTCCAGGTTTAGATTTTGTTATGCTAACAGATGCCGGTGAGCCTTCTTGCTATTGGAGTTAGACGTCTGCGGAAGCACGCGAACAGCACAAGGAAGAAGAAGAAGCTTGGAGCACAACACACAATACTCAATGTATTACTAGAGAATGTACAAAGATAAGTAGCCCATTAGGGCAATAGGCGTATATACAAGCCGGGGGAAAAAACCTCCTAAAGAGGGAAAAAAGTGCCTCGGTGGTCCTAGAGTGTTCACACACATCACTACCTAAATATATCAACAAATCCCCCCTAGGAGTGATGCGGTGAACAAGTAGCTAGCACTCATGTATAAGGAAGTGCCAAGCTATGCGAAAATCACTCCACAGAAGGAAGTAAGCCCAAATCTTTGCAGAAAGATTCAAACTTCTCCTAGGCAGAGCCTTCGTGAAAAGGTTTGCAATGTTCTCATGCGTGGGCACATATGCCAAGCTTATCTCCCCTGCAGAGAACCTCTCACTGACATAATGATAATTCACCTCAATGTGCTTAGTGCAAGCATAGAACACAGGGTTCCTCACAACTTCCAATGCGCTCTAACTGTCAGTGAAGATGGTGGTGGCAGAAGATTGACCAACACCCAAATCAACCATAAGGCGTCTGAGCCACACACAGTCAACAGTCGCTATGAAAGCTACCCTATACTCAGCCTCACAACTGGAAGTGGCCACAGTAGGCTGCTTCTTCCTCAACCAAGATATACATGAGCTACCAAGCATGAAGCAAAAGCCACTAGTAGACACACGAGTGTCATAGCAACCAGCCCAATCAGAGTCAGAAAAAGCATGCAAATCTGGCGGTAGTGATCCCCCCTTGGGATAGAATAACCCAAGTAGCCGAGTACCACTCAAGCAGCAAAAGATACGCTTAACTTCCTGCCAATGCTTGATTTCTGGGCAATGCATAAACCTGCTCATCTGTGAGACAGCAAACTGAATATCTGACCGAGTAATGCATAAGTAAATCAAGCATCCAACAGCCTGCTGATAGAGAACAACATTAAACACATCTCCAACATCATGAAGACTCAATCATAAACCTGTCTCCATAGGAGTGGCAATAGGCTTACAGTCTTCAAGGCCAAAACGTTGCAATAATGTGTCAATATATTTCGTTTGACACAAAGCCGTTCCATAATCAACATGCATAAACTGAATGCCCAAATAATGATGCAAATGCCCCAAATCAGACATCTCAAATGAGACATGCAAATCAGCCTTAAAATCAGCAATATGCTTCTCAATAGGACTAGTGAGCAGCATGTCGTCAACATAGACAACAATGATCAGAAGCACATCATTAGCACGCTTAACATATAAGGTGCTTTCAGTTGGACTGTTCTCAAAACCATGTGCAATTAGATAGGCATGTATCTTCTCATACCAAGCACGTGGAGCTTGCTTTAAACCATATAATGCCTTCCTTAACCTGCACACCTGGTTTTCATGCCCTTTCTGCACAAAGCCACAGGGCTGAAAAACATACACTTCTTCATGCAAGTCACCATTCAGAAATGTTGTTTTAATGTCCAACTGATGTACATTCCAACCATGATGGGGTGCAAGTGCACATATGCTCCAAACAGTAGTCATACGGTATGTAGGTGCAAAGGTCTCATCAAAATCAATGCCTCTTTCTTGTGCGTAACCCTTTGCAACAAGCCTAGCCTTATACCTGTCAATTGTACCATCAGGTTTACGCTTCAGCTTGTATACCCACTTAGTGCCAATGGCCTTCTTGCCAGGAGGGAAGTCACATAAAGACCAAGTACCACTCTTTATTATTGCATCATATTCAGATTGCATAGCAGCCATCCAATTTTCTGAATTTTGTGCTTCATTAAACGAAACAGGCTCAGTCTCATCACATAGACTAGATGCAGCCATAGCATAGCAATCTAATGCAAAAGAGGCACTATGAGAGCCTGATCGAACGATATGACAGAGGTGCATCTAATTTGCTATCACGCAAGGTATGCACCAACCATTTGGGCATAGTTCTTGCCTGCTCAATATCAGCTCTCTCATCAATAAGTGCATCCTGTAAATCTGCATTAGAAATGGAATGATCTGCATCATCACATGAAACCTGCAAAGGATGAGAAGTTGCCTCATTAGGACCAACACTAGACTGTCCACCTGTAAAAAGAGGCAGCAAAGTGTCATACATGTCTTTGGAGCTAACAAATGTCTCCTTAGTACATGAAAGCAATGGCTCAATAGCATCCTCCACAAAAACAACATCACGGCTAACCAGAATGGGTTTAGTCTATGGATGATACAGACGATAGCCTTTACTTTTAGAACTGTACGCAACAAAAGTACATTTTACTGCTTTATCATCCAATTTTCTACGATGTTGTTCAGGCACTAATGCATATGCAAAAGAACCAAAAACATGCAGATGAGCAATAGATGGCTTACAGTCATGCCAAGCCTCATATGGAGTGATAGACTACAACGCTTTAGTGGGACACCTGTTCAATACATATGCTGCACACATGACAGCCTCAAGCCAGAAACTATGTGGTAAAGCCTGACTCTTGACCACACACCTCGCCATCTCCATGAGTGACTTGTTCTTTTGTTCAACAACTCCATTTTGTTGAGGTGTATACGGCACTGTACACTGGTGTTTTATCCCACGTTCAGCCAGATATGCATTAAAATCAAAAGACATATATTCCCCCTCGATGAGAATGGAGAGTGCCCATTTTACATGCTGATAGATTTTCAACCAAAACCAAAAATTGTTTGAAGCACATGAACACTTCAGAGTTTGCCTTCAATGGATATACCCATGCATGCCTGGAAAAATCATCGATGAAAGTCACGAAGTAAAGATAATTCCCAAAAGAAGGTGTCTGCATAGGACCACAGACATCACTATGTACAAGCTGCAATTTTTTAGTAGCCCGAACTGAACCATCTTTTGGAAAGGATGAATGTTGCATTTTGCCCAAAATACAGCCTTCCAAGCTATCAATGCATATGCATGGGCATCTCTTCCATCCCAACGAATCTGCTCTGCAATAGGTGCATTAGAAACCGCAGCACGAACAGGAATATGCAAAATATCATCATCTTCGACACCTTCTACATCAGCTTCAGTACCTGCAGTTGTAACAGTTGCAGGTGTGATAGGACGTTTTTCGACACCCTGCACAATGTTCCACAGTCCTTTTGCAACCAACACATGTCGCATCATATAAGCCCATAATGGGTAGTTGGTACCATCCAACTTATCCTCAACAACCAACATACGGAATACATCACTGCTTTCAACCATGGCCAGTGACTAAAATACCTTGATGAGACGCTTATACTGGCGACCAAAAACTGGTATATACGTTTGGCACAAAAAGACAAAATAGCCTACACAAGCACTGCGATAGTGCGTTTAGAGGCCGAAACGAGCTCAGATCACGATTTCGGCACCACATAGCGAAGCTGTTTTGACCTCGGAAACACGCTGAGTATGCTCACCAAAATTCGTGTGATTTTGAGACTGCAACAGGAGGAGTGTCGATGGTGCCCTAGATGAAGCGACGACCTGCTCTAATACCAATTGTTGGAGTTCAACATCTGCGGAAGCACGCGAACAACACAAGGAAGAAGAAGAAGCTTGGAGCACAACACACAATACTGAATGTATTACTAGAGAATGTACAAAGATAAGTAGCCCATTAGGGCAATAGGCGTATATACAAGCCGGGGGAAAAAACCTCCTAAAGAGGGAAAAAAGTGCCCCGGTGGTCCTGGAGTGTTCACACACATCACTACCTAAATATATCAACACTTGCTACAAAGAGGCTATGCAGACAGAGGATCATGTCAAGTGGGAGCGTGCCATGAAGAGTGTTGGATTCTATTCACAAGAATGGTACTTGGGATTTAGTACCTTTGCCAAATGGCAGGAAAGCTTTACCATGTAAATGGGTATATAAGCTGAAATTCACATAAGATAGTGCTTCTCCAAAGTATAAAGCACGACTTGTTGCAAAAGGCTTTAAGCAACAACATGGTGTTGATTTCGAGGAAACCTTCTCTCCAACGATCAAGATGACTACCCTGCGCATGTTGCTTGGACTCGTTGCAAGGGAGGACTTAGAATTAGTCCAAATGGATGTGAAAACTGCTTTCTTGCATGGAGATCTTACAGATGAGATCTATATGGAACAACCAGAGGGTTATTTAGTTCCTGGCAAGGAAAGTCTAGTTTGTAAGCTCAAGAAGAGCTTGTATGGACTTAAACAGTCCCCTAGACAATCGTACCAAAAGTTTGATGCTTTTATGAAGTCTCAAGGCTATTCTCGAAGCAATGAGGATCATTGTCTCTACACAAAGAGATGCTCAGATGGCAGCTTGATATGTTTGATACTTTATGTTGATGATATGTTGATTGTTGGGAAGTCCTCTTATGACTTTTCCATTCTCAAAAAGAAGTTAAGTCAGACATTTGATATGAAGGATTTGGGGGATGCCAAACATATTATTGGCATGTGCATTACTTGTGATAGGAGTAAAAGATGCATATGATTGTCTCAAAGTGAGTATATATCCAAAGTAACTCACAGGTTCCATATGCAGGGTGGAAAGGCATTGAGTACACCTTTACCCACATATGTGAAATTAAGCAAGGATGATTACCCCAAATCAGATGAGGAAAAGGAATTCATGACCAAAATTCCCTATCAGTCTATTGTTGGTAGTCTCATGTATGTTATGGTAGCTACGAGACTAGACATTGCATTTGCAGTGGGAGTTGTGAGTAGATATATGTCTAATCCTAGCAAGAAACATTGGGAAGCGGTCAAGATGATTTTGAGATATCTGAGTGGCACTAAGGACAAGTGTCTATGCTTAGGTAGAGGGAAAGCATCCATTATTGGTTACACAGATTTTGACTATGCTGGTTGTGTAGACAATCGTAAGTCTACATCAGGGTACATTTTTCATTTTGCTGGAGGTGCTGTCTCTTGGAGATCTTGTCCTCAAGAATGTACAATTTTTTCCACCACAGAAGCAGAGTATGTTGCAGCAAGTGAGGCATGTAAGGAAGCATTGTGGCTTTCTCATCTTGCTTGTGATATGGGTTTACCGTAGCATGTACCTCACTTGCTCAGTGATATTCAGAGTGCCATTGCTTTGGCTAAGAATCTGGTCTATCATGCAAAGACCAAGCACATTGAGGTGATGTATCACTTCATTAGAGATTGCTTAGCCACTGAGTGCATTATTCTTGAGAAGGTTCACACTCTAGATAATGTTGTAGATGCTTTGACTAAAGCTCTACCATAGGATAGCTTTCGACACTCTTGTCACTCAATGGGGTTACTTGATTCTTGATCTTACACAGTCACTTGTATACTGTGTAACATGCCCATCAAGTGGGAGGTATAGTTTGTATACTTACACTCAGGTATTCTTTATCATTCTTTATTTTTCTCCCATAGTTACTTTGGCCATGTTGGCCTTTAGTGGGAGATTGTTATCATTAGTATCCATGTGAAAGGCCAAATGGCCATTGGACACTTCTTTGTATATGTTCTTTAATAAAACATATCGTGGCATGGTCAGTCACGGACTGTAAGTTCGACCGCATTTGTAAGACCTAAGAAGTATGTCTTCGTGCTCCCTATGTACTGTGTTTTCTGCGTATTCTGCAGCCTTTGTGAGGAGTACTGTGTGCAGCCTTAGGAGCTCGGTTTTCTACTCTGAGCGTATCGTCATGGAGCTCTCGAGAAGGAGAGCACACTATGGTGCATCGCCATCGAAATACTTCACTCTCTGCCCAAACTTGAGGCACTTGGTAAACATGTATGTGAAGGCTATATTTTGGGCAAAAAATTCAATGTTCCTCCTTCCCCAAAGGTGGTTCAGTTTGAGCTACTTAGAAATTGTGACTTGTTCATAGTGATGTCTCTAGTCCTACGCAGACAGCTTCTTTTGGGAACTATCTTTACTTTGTGATTTTCATCGATGTTTTTTCCAGGCATGCATGGGTATATCCATTGAAAGCAAAGTCCAAAGTGTTTATGTGCTTCAAACAATTTCTCCTTTTAGCTAAAAATCTATCAGCATGTAAAATGGGCACCCTACGTTTTGATGGGGGGGGGGATATATGTCTTCTAACTTTAAATTTCTGGATGAACGTGGGATAAAACATCAATGTACATTGCCGACATGTCACTCATGGAGATGGCAAGGTGTATGGTCAAGAGTCAAGCTTTACCACAGTTTCTAGCTTGAGGTTGTTATGTGTGCAACATATGTACTTAACAAGTGTCCCACTAAAGCATTGAAGTCTAACACTCCATATGAGGCTTGGCATGGTTGTAAGTCATCTATTGCTCACCTGTGTGTTTTTGGTTTTCTGACATATTCATTAGTGCTCGAACAACAATGTAGGAAATCGGATGATAAAGCAACGAAATGTATTTTTGTTGGGTTCAGTTCTAAAAGCAAAGGCTATCCTTCGTATCATCCATAAACTAAACACATTCTGATTAGCCGTGATGTTGTTTTTGTGTAAGATGTTATTCAACCATTACTTTCATGTACTAAGGAGACATTTGTTAGCTCCAAAGACATGTATGACACTTTGCTGCCTCTTTTTACAGGTGGACACTCTAGTGTTGGTCCTAATGAGGCAACTTCTCAGCCTTTACAGGTTTCATGTGATGATGCAGATCATTCCATTGCTGATGCAAATTTATATGATACACTTGTTGATGAGAGAGTTGGTATAGGAGGCAAAAATTATGCCAAAATGGTTGGTGAAGACTTTGTGTGACAACAAATTAGATGCAGCTCTATCCTATCATACTCATTCTGGCTTTCATAGTGCTTCTTTTGCATCAGATTGCTTTGTTGTGGATGCCTCTAATCTCTATGATGAGAATGAGCCTGTTTTGTTTGATGAAGCACAAAATTCAAAAAATTGGATGGGTGCTATACAATCAGAATATGATGCTATCATGAAAAATGGTACCTGGTTTTTATGCGACTTGGCTCTTGGCAAGAAGGCCATTGGCACTAAGTGGGTATAGAAGTTGAAGTGTAAGCTTGATGGAACAGTTGACAGGGATAAGGCTAGGCTTGTTGCAAAGGTTTATGCTCAGGAAAGAGGCATTGATTTTGATGAGATCTTTGCTCTTACTTGCCAAATGACTACTGTTCGTAGCATCTGTGCACTTGTAGCTCATGATGGTTGGAATGCACATCAGTTGGACATTAAAACTACATTTCCGAATGGTAACTTGCATGAATAAGTGTATGTTTTTCAGCCTTGTGGCTTTATGTAGAAAGGGCATGAAAACAAAGTGTGCAGGTTGAAGAAGGCATTATATGGTTTAAAGCAAGCACCATGTGCTTGGTATGAAAAGATACATGCCTATCTGATTGCATGGTTTTGAGAACAATCCAACTGAGAGCACCTTATATGTTAAGCATGCAAATTATGTGCTTCTGATCATTATTGTGTATGTTGATGACACACTGCTCATTGGCCCTCATGAGAAGCATATTGCTGATTTTTAGGCTAATTTGCATGTCTAATTTGAGATGTCAAATTTGGGGCATTTGCATCATTATTTGGGCATTCACTTTATGCAAGTTGATGGCAAAATAGCTTTGTGTCAAACAAAATATATTGACACATTATTGCAACATTTTGGCCTTGAAGATTGTAAACCTATTACCACTCCTATAGAGACAGGTTTACAATTGAGACTTCATGATGTTGGAGATGCATTTGATGTTGTTCTCCATTAACAGTTTGTTGGATGCTTGATTTACTTATGCATTACTCGGCCATATATTCATTTTGTTGTCTCATAGATGAGTAGGTTTATACATTGCCCAATTGTCAAGCATTGGCAAGCGGTTAAGCGCATCTTTCGCTACTTTAGTGGTACCTAGCTACTTGGATTGTTTTATCCCAAGGTGGGATCACTACCACCAAATTTACATGCTTTTTCTAACTTTGACCCGATAAGTTGTTATGGCACTCGTGTGGCCACTAGTGGTTTTTGCTTCATGCTTGGTAGCTCATGCATATCTTGGTCGAGCAAGAAGCAACCTACTATGGCCACTTCTAGTTATGAGGTTGAGAAAAGGGTAGCTTTCACAACGACTATTGAGTGTGTGTGGCTCAGATGCCTTATGGTTGATTGGGATGTTGGTCAGTCTTTTGCCACCACCATCTTCATTGACAGTTAGAGCACATTGGCAATTGCAAGGAACCTTGTGTTCCATGTTCGCAGTAAGCACATTGAGGTGCACTATCATTATGTCAAGGAGAGGTTCTTGTTGATATATTTAGGTAGTGATGTGTGTGAACACACTAGGGCCATTGGGACACTTTCTTCCCTCTTTAGGAGGTTTTCTATCCTAGCTTGTATATATGCCTATTGCCCTAAAGGGTTACTTATCTTTGTACATTCTAGTCGTAATACATTCAGTATTCTGTGTTGTGCTCCAAGCTTCTTCTTCTTCTTTGTGTTCTTTGTGTGCTTCTATAGACCTTGATCTCCAACAATTGGTATCAGAGCAGGTCGCTGCTTTATCTAGGGTGTCGTCAACACCTCTCTGATCACAGTCTCAGAATCGTACAAAATTTGGTGAGCATAATCAGTGTGATTAGAAGATCAAAATAGCTTCGCTATGTCGTACCGAAATCGCGATCTGAGCTCATTTCTACCTCCAAACGCACTATCACAATGTTTGTGTAGGTTATTTCATCTTTTTGTGCCAAAGATATATACAAGTTTCAATTTGCCAATATAAGCGTCTCGAAGTCTGCTACAGGTTTAATAAAACTTGACAAGGTAGTTCTGTTCAACTTTTCGAGATATGGTCAATTTTCTGCATGAAGGTATTTTAGTTAGTGGCCATGACTAAAAGTAGTGATCTATTCCATATGTTGGCTGTTGAGGATAAGTTGGATGGTACGAATTACCCATTATGGGCTTATATGATGCATCATGTATTGGTCACAAAAGAACTGTGGAATATTGGGCAGGTTGTTGAAAAACATCCTATTACACCTGTAAATATAGGTACTCAAGTTGATGTAGAAGGCATTGAAGATGACGATATTCTTCATGTTCGTGCTCGTGCTATAGTTTTTGGTGCACCTATTGCAGAGCAAATTCATTGGGATGGCAGAGATGCTCAGGCACATGCATTGATAGCCTTGTCTATCAAACATGTCATTATTCCTCACATTAACTCTTGTAGAACAGCTAAGGATGATTGGGATACACTTACCACTTTATACTAGGCAAGGAATGAGGCTTGTGTTGCTTACCTCCAAAAATAATTGGAGAGTGAGCACATGAATGAAGGTGATTCCATGGATTGTGCAGACTCTGCTGAATGGTCTTCCCGAATCATATCAGAGTTTTGCTTCCACTCTTCATTTGATGATGAAAGACAATCCAAATGCCTTAACATGTGAGGATTTAATCTCTGTTTTGTTGCAAGAAGATCATTCTAGGTAGAATAGGTCCATTATGCATGTTGCAGATCAAGCTTTCCTGGCTATTCAAAAGGGCAAAGGTAAATGGAGTTCTTCTACTAGTAAGCAAAAATCTACTAATTCTGCACAATCAAAGAAGGATGATGAAAGCAAATGATCATGTCATAAAGAGTTGTCCAAAACTAGTTGCTAAATAGGCAAAGAAAAAAGAGGCTAGAATGGTTGTTGTAGAGGCCTCTACACCAAAAACAGAGCCTATTAATCTAGTGTTGAATGAAGAATGGGCGTTTACTACTACAATTTTGCCCCATCTTTTCATGAATAGTGTATGTATGTAGTAGACTCAAATGTTTGGTACTTTGATAGTGGGGCAACCAAACATATTACCTCGCAACGTAGTTTCTTCGCTTCACTCCAGCGTGCCCCTATAGGGAATATTATCACATGTTCCAACAACTCTTATCTTGTCATGGGAGTTGGTAAGATCATTCAGACTACTGCTGATGGTAGTTCTTTCACATTGTCAAATGTTGTATATGTGTCAAGGATCAAGAAGAATATGTTATCAGTTTCAACTTTAGCCAAGATTGGTTTGGTTGTGAAATTTGTTGATGACAGATGTACAATTCATGATCTGTCAAATGGGGATGTGATTATTGCTTCTGGCATTTTATGTCATGGGCTCTATAAGCTCATAGACTATGAAAAATATGTGAATGATTCAGCATGTGCAGTACATGATTCTCAAGCTATCTCAGATGCAAAGCTTTGGCATGCATGCTTTGTTCATCTAAATTTTGCTAGTTTGCTATGCTTGCAGAAATATGAAATGGTGTCCTCTTTGCCCAAACTTAAGGCACCTGCTAAACATGTTTGTGAAGGCTATATTTTAGGCAAAATGCAGCGCTCTTCCTGACACTATCTTTACTTCATGACTTTCATTGATGATTTATCTAGGCATGCATGGGTATATCCATTGAAAGCAAAGTCCAAAGTGTTTATGTTCTTCAAATAGTTTTTGGTTTAGGTTGAAAATCTGTCAGCACCTAAAATGGGCATGCTCTGTTGTCATCGAGGGGGGGAATATATGTCTTCTGACTTTAATGCATTTCTAGCTGAACATGGATAAAACATCAATGTACAGGCTGTATGCACCTCAACAAAATGGAGTCACTAAACGGAAGAACAAGTTACTCATGGAGATGATGAGGTGTATGGTCAAGAATCAGGCTTTACCGCATAGTTTCTGGCTTGAGGTTGTCATGTGTGCAGCATATGTACTTAACAAGTGTCCCACTAAAGCATTGCAATCTATCACTCCATATGAGGCTTGGCATGGTCGCAAGCCATCTGCTACTCATCTATGTGTTTTTGGTTGTCTGGCATATGCATTAATGCCTGAACAACAATGCAAGAAATTGGATGATAAAGCGGTGAAATGTATTTTTGTTGGGTATAGTTCTGAAAGCAAAGGCTATCGTCTGTATCGTCCATATACCAAATGCATTCTAGTTAGTGGTGATGTTGTTTTTGTGGAAGATGCTATTCAACCATTACTTTCATGTACTAAGGAGACATTTGTTAGTTCCAAAGACATGTATGATACTTTGCTGCCTCTTTTTACAGGTGGACAGTCTAGTGTTGGTCCTAATGAGGCAACTTCTTAGCCTTTACATGTTTCATCTGATGATGTGGATCATTCCATTTCTGATGTAGATTTTACATGATGCCCTTGTTGATGAGAGAACTGATATTGAGAAGGAAAAAACTATGCCAAAATGGCTAGTGCAGACTTTGCATGATAGCAAATTAGATGCACCTTTGTCATATCGTACTCATTTAGGCTCTCATAACTCCTCTTTTGCATTAGATTGACGTTATGCTATGGCTGCCTCTAGTCTCTGTGATGAGAATGAGCCTGTTTAGTTTGATGAAGCAGAAAATCCAGAAAATTGGATGGCTGCTATGCAATTTGAATATGATGCTATAGTGGAGAATGGTACTTGGTCTTTATGTGACTTGCCTCCTGACAAGAAGGCCATTGGCAATAAGTGGGTATACAAGCTTAAGCATAAGCCTGATGGAACAGTTGACAGGTATAAGGCTAGACTTGTTGCAAAGGGTTATGCTCAGGAAAGAGGCATTGATTTTGATGAGACCTTTGCTCCTACTTGCCGAATGACTATTGTTCGTAGCATTTGTGCACTTGCAACTCATCATGGTTGGAATGTACATTAGTTGGACATTAAAACTACATTTTTAAATGATGATTTGCATGAAGAAGTGTATGTTTTTTAGCCATGTGGCTTCGTACAGAAAGGGCATGAAAACTAAGTGTGCAGGTTAAAGAAGGCATTATATGGTTTGAATCAAGCACCACGTGCTTGATATGAAAAGATACATGCCTATCTTATTGCACATGGTTTTGAGAACAGTCCAATTGAAAGCACCTTATATGTTAAGTGTGCTAATGATGTGCTTGTCATCATTGTTGTGTATGTTGATGATATGCTGATCACTAGTCCTCATGAGAACCATATTGCTCATTTTAAGGCTGATCTGCATGCCTCATTTGAGATGTCAGATTTGGGGCATTTGCATCATTATTTGGGCATTGAGTTTATGCAAGTTGATGGTGCAATAGCTTTGTGTCAAATGAAATATATTCACACATTATTGCAATATTTTGGCCTTGAAGACTATAAACCTATTGCCACTCCTATGGAGACATGTTTACGATCGATTCTTCATGATGTTGGAGATGCGTGAGATGAGCAGATTTATGCATTCCCCAGGTGCCAAGCATTGACAGGTGGTTAAGCGTATCTTTCACTACTTGAGTGGTAATCGCCTACTTGGATTGTTTTATCCCAAGGGGGCATCACTACCGCCAAATCTACATGCTTTTTCTGACTCTGACTGGGCTGGTTGCTATGACACTCATGTGTCCACTAGTGAATTTTGCTTCATGCTTGGTAGCTCATGTATATCTTGGTTGAGCAATACTGTGGCCACTTCGAGTTGTGAGGCTGAGTATGGGGCAGCTTTCACAGTGACTGTTGAGTGTATGTGGCTCAGACACCTTATGGCTGATTTGGGTGTTGGTCAATCTTCTGTCGCCACCATCTTCACTGATAGTCAGAGAGCATTGGTAGTTGCAAGGAACCCTGTGTTTCCATGCTTGCACTAAGCACATTGAGGTGCATTATCATTATGTCAGAGAGAGATTATTTGTTGAAGAGATTGGCTTGGCATATGTGCACATGCAGGAGAACATTGCAGACCTTTTCACGAAGGATCTGCCTAGGGAGAAGCTTGAAGCTTTTGCAAAGCTTTGGGCTTACTTCTTTTTGTGGATTAATTCCACATAGCTTGGCACTTCCTTATACATGAGTGCCAGCTTCTTGTTCATGACAACACTCCCAGGGGGGATTTGTTGATATATTTAGGTAGTGATGTGTGTGAACACATTAGGACCATTGGGGAATGTTTTTCCCTCTTTAGGAGGTTTTTTTCCCTAACTTGTATATATGCCTATTGCCCTAATGGGTTACTTGTCTTTGTACATTTTAGTGGTAATACAATCAATATTGTGTGTTGTGCTCCAAGCTTCTTCTTCTTCCTTGTGTTGTTCATGTGCTTCCACAGACCTTGATCTCCAACAACTCTCTACTGGAGAGATCAGTTTGGCATATGTGCCCACATAGGAGAACATTGCAGAACTTTTCACAAAGGCTCTGCCTAGGGAGAAGTTTGAAGCTTTTCGCAAACCTTTGGGCTTAATTTCTTTTGTGGATTGATTCCACATAGCTTGGCACTTTCTTATACATGAGTGCCAACTCCTTGTTCACCGAATCACTCCAAGGGGGGGATTTGTTGATATATTTAGGTAGTGATGTGTGTTAACATACTAGGACCATAGGGGAACTTTTTTCCTTCTTTAGGAGGTTTTTTTTTCCTGGCTTGTATGTACACCTATAGCCCTAATGGGTCACTTATCTTTGTACATTCTAGTGGTAATACATTCACCATTGTGTGTTGTGCTCCAAGCTTCTTCTTCTTCCTTCTGTTGTTCATGTGCTTCCACAGACCTCAAACTCCAACATTGAGTTTGTGGAAATCTTTTCTCTAGTGGTCAAGATGACAATCTTGCAAATGTTTCTTGGATTCATTGCAATGGGGGACTTAGAGCTATTCCAAGTGGATGTGAAAACCGCTTTCTTGCATGGAGACCTTATAGATGAGATCTATATGGAACAACTAGAGGGTTATGTAGTTTTTGGCAAAGAAATTCTAGTTTGTAAGCTAAAGAAGAGCTTATATGGACTTAAATAGTCCCCTAGATAATGCTACCAAAAGTTTGATGCTTTTATGAAGGCTCAAGGCTATTCTAGAAGCAATGAGGATCATTGTTTCTACAACAAAAAATGCTCATATGGAAGCTTGATATGCTTGATACTTTATGTCGATGATATGTTGATTGTTGGGAAGTTCTCTTATGACTTGTCAATTCTCAAAAAGAAGTTGAGTGCGACATTTGATATGAAGGACTTGGGGAATGCCAAACATATTCTTGGCATGTGCATTACTCGTGATGGGGGTAAAAGATGCATAAGCTTGTCTCAAAGTGAGTACATATATAAAGTACTTCACAGGTTCCATATGCAAGGTGGAAAGGCAGTACACCTTTACCCAAATATTTGAAATTGAGAAAGGATGATTGCCCCAAATCAAATGAGGAAAAGGAAGTCGTTACTAAAATTCCTTATTAGTCTGTTGTTGGGAGTCTCATGTATGCTATGGTGGCTACGAGACCAGACATTGCATTTGCAATGGGAGTTGTGAGTAGATATATGTTGAATCCTAGCAAGAAGCATTGGGAAGCGGGCAATATGAACAATGATTTTGATCACTAGAAACCATTGTAAATACCATTTCACATTTTTGCAACTCCATTTTTTCAAGCCGACGATTCTTTGATCTTGAGGATATTAGAACTATCTATGTACCAATTTTCATAATTTTTAGACTCCATTTGAGCCCTCAAATAAGCCCTCGAACTAAGCTAGACAGTAGGTCCAGACATGGCCAAAACTAGTAAAAAAACTATAAAAAGAGCTAGAAAGCTCATTTTTGAGGTTAGTCAGTTGAGTTTAGCATTCTAAAGAAAGAGCTTCTTGAAGAGTGTAATAGGGTTATTGAGAATCAAAGCTTCCATTGTTCCTATCTTTGTTATCTTGCCTTGTGTGCATGTGTATGTGCGTGCATGTATGTGCTTTGTCACTGACATTTGCTTGCCACAATATCTCACGATCTTCATATCTTCCTCACATCTCTGTAGATTGATGAGTAAAGGAGGTGGTGCTCATGCTTGGGCTACACCAAATTTTGGCGCCATTGTTGGGGAGAGTTGCTTGAGGATGAGTGTTGTGATAGTAAGATCGTAGATTTGCAACATTGGAAGGTAATAACAGTCATTTTTTGGATAGTTTTTTATTTTTTTTTCACCTTCATCATCATCATCGTCATCATCTTATCCCATCTTCATCTTCAAAAAGAATTTTCATTTGTGACTAAAGATTCACTATTTTCACCTCATTTCTCATTCTTGAATGTGTGAGAGAGAGAGAGTGGGAGAGAAAGTGTTGGTGTGTACAAGTTTCTGTGATTTTTGTGACCCTCTGCATGACGCACGTGCCTCGATGCTGAAATTCAAAGTTCTCGCCAAAATTCTTAGAAAATCACGATTCTGTGGTGAAAATTGCGATTTTGTGGAAAATTCAAATTTTTATAGAGCATTGCAATTTTCTTTCTATTGGAATTTCCTACCTAAAATCATTCTCAAAATTGTGATTTCAAGGTCATTCTTAGAATCACGATGTTTGGGCATTTTCAAGTCATTCTCAATTATGATTTTCATTTCATTATCAAAATCGTGATTTTCAGGCTATCTCAACATCATGATTCTCAGTCAAAATTTGATTTTCAAGATGTCTCAACATCACGATTGTCAGTTAAAATCACGATTTTCTCATAACATCTTGTTTGTCTGTTTTGACCCCCAAGAGCCTGATTTGACATAACTTTTTCATCCAAAATCCATTTTTTGAGCTCTAGACTCCATAGGAAAACTCATTTTGAATCTCGATAGGCTAATTTGAAGTTGAACTTCAAGTGGTATTAGCAAGCCAAGGGAGCTCTAGAGAAATTTTTAGCAATATAAGGGGAAAAATGGATCTTTAAAAATGCTTGAATCAAACTGTCTATCAAATAAATTAGAGTTAAAGTTTGATCTAAACTTGAGACTTTTACAGGTCCATTGAGAGCCATTCAAGGGTGTCAAAGCAAAATAGAAAGTGCATTGCAAACCTGGGAACACGCATCAAGAGCATTCAAGTGCAATCAAGGGATAAGCAACTTGAAGTTGGAAGCATTTTTAACTCCCTTAGTCAATTCTTACCAACGAGGTTGTACTCGGGAAATTTTGGACTCTTAACCAAGGCTTATGAACCTTAGATCAAGAAGACCTCTAGGATGGGATAGACAAAGCATTAGATCATCTTAAGCTAGTGTCAATCACACATCTAGGTTGTGGGCACAACAACTTAGTGATTATCCCTATGTGCTAAGTTCGGAAACAAGTGATTCAGAAATGTCTTTTAGCATGGAGAGACCCATAGGTAGTTTAGGCAATGCCTATTTATAGGCACGAGAAGGTCCCTAGAAGACGCAATTGGAATATATTAGGACCAACCAATTAGGTGCATGCATCTATGAGGATGGGCTAAGGTAATCAGTTGTCTTGACTTGAACACCCAGTAGTTAAGTTCAAAGATGGTTCTTATATTGACAAGCAAGGAACCATGTATGTGGTTACCAAATTACCAGAGAGGACAGATGAGTTTGGAAATGTCATTCCTGAGAACGAGATAGGAGACCTAGAGCAAGGAGACTTAGGACAAGAACCCAAGACTCCTTGAGGCAAATCCATCTTGACCAAAGATGATTACCCCGAAGTGGGTTCCCCAAGACAACAAAAGCATAGAACTATTCTTGAATAGAGAAACGGAGGAAGCTTTTTGGAGATTTAAGATAGATGAACTTAGCAAAATAGGCAGTCACCATCTATGAGTTCAAAGATCCTGAGATACCAAGCAAAATGCTCTATTACTAAGAACACATCGGAGAGAATGTTCTTAGTAATAGAGCATGGTAGGCATGCATACACTTGGTAGGGCAAATTGATTTTCCTCCACCAAGATCTAACATTTCCCATGGCCTCCAAGGAACAGGAACATCCCAAGCTCATGAAAACTAGAGGGAAAGAGCCAGAGAGAGACTTGAGGTAAGCTTTGCACATAGTGTGGGTAGAGATAGGTTAGGGCTTGAAAGTGAAAGGCCTGAAAGAGAGACACATACAACACATAGGCATCAAAGAGATGAGCATGATTTTTCATTGGCTAGATGTTGAGAGTACCCATGAACCCTTATATCCTCTCAAGTAGTCAAGACAATGAAAAACTACTTTGATGGGTCAAGAGATCCTTATGATCGAGGACTTGGCATAGGTCGAGGACTTGTTCAACAAGTTCGAGGCATTTGGTTTGACCCTCAAGGGTACTACCTTGGCTTGGTTTCAACCCCTGAATAGTCGTAACTACCAAAATATAGGTCAATTGCTAGAAGCATTTCCAAGTGTGGCATTAGGCATAACACATGATCCTTGATCCACAACTTCAAGCAAACACCCCAAGAAACAGTTCTGCAAGTTGGATGTAGATTGAGACAACACATGGAAATATGTCCCATGCTGAATTACCTACACAAGCAAAACAAGTTTCCCTATTTTTAGATGGACTTCTAAGCAGGAAACGTAGATCATATGTATATCTCAAGGATCCAAACACACTAGATCAATGCTTGAGAATGTATATTGACCTAGAAGACAACTTGGGTGAGGAGTTAGAATTGTCCAAAGTCTATAATGATTATGACAATTCTACTAGTCATACTTCCAGACCCACCACTTCAATAGATGACCTAGAAGACACTAGATCAATGCTTGAGAATGTATATTGACCTAGAAGACAACTTGGGTGAGGAGTTAGAATTGTCCAAAGTCTATAATGATTATGACAATTCTACTAGTCATACTTCCAGACCCACCACTCCTAGCTTCTTGAGCATCTTGCCAATAAGCTAGGAGTTCAAAATAGACAAACACCTAGGATCACCTCGCTGAAGTGATGTTATACTTGCAAAGATGACCACATGGCTAATGTATGCTAATGCAAAACCAGAATATGAGAGAAATGAATGCTCTGTATTGCACTATCGAGAGAAAATACACCAACCATATGACTCGAGATTGTTCGTACAATAGGCAGGCTATCAGACAAACTTATCAGCAACCTTACCAACAGGGTAGGTATCAAAACTAATACCAATAGACATATTATAGACCACAACAACAATATCAACCTCAATACCAACAACAATATTAGGCACCATATAGGCCACAACTGGTCCTAGGAAACCAACCACCACATCCTGCGAATGTGATTCCAATTAAGTATATAGTGGTAGAGGAGAACCCTAATAGAGCATTGGTGTCAATGACCCCTTTGGTCTCAAAAAATGACCCTCATGCTCAGAGTTCTGACTACACCCATGAAGATAGTCCATGAGCTTATTACACAGAGTCACCTAGGCATAGTGAGACTTATCCGTATCAATATGAGGCACTACCTATGGAACCTAATTAGGAGCCATAATACTCCAGTGTCATGTATATGAATCCTAACCCCAAGCCCCAATCGAGACAAATGAGACCACAAGCCCCTAGAGGACCATGTTTTAGATGTCAGGGTGACCATTTTATTCATGAGTGTCCCCACCCATCAACTTCGGGACAAGTACAAAACATCACAGTACAAGGCTTTTGTCTTGAATGAAGCAAAGAAACTCTCCTGAGAGATTGTCCAAGGAACCCATCTAGTGAGCCCAAGGTTACACCAATTAATGTGGGAAGCTTAATGGTGGATTCAAGTTCAAGTAGCATTAGCGTTGTTCCTATACAGACAGAAAACAAGAACATGGAAGGATACCAAGGAGAAGGCCAATCGTAAGTGGGCTAGAAAGTTATCTGTGTTGGAAATTTAGTAGGCCCATTACTAATAACATAAGTCCAAGTTCCATAGGTCCATGATCTACAACATAGATTCCAACAATCTTCCAATATTGACAAAACATGAACATAATACATTTAATCATACAAATGATGAGACAAAGATAGAGAAAAATTAGACAACATGTGTAAAGTGTTACGTAAGCCATTGCATACTCACACTATCATATATACAAATGTCAATTTACAATGTGGGAGTCAAAATTCTCAACCACTCTATGTGAACAGAAATAGATGGATGAGTGAATGTACAAATGTAACAAACATATTCAGATGTATGGACAAAAATATGAATATATATGAGATGTGTGACCTAATAGGTTGTAGAAGAGTGAATATGAGTGACAGAAAGAGGAAGGATCATTCTAAAGCTGATAATCAACAAACCGTCATTGGAACTTAGGTTATGGAAGACCCTAAGTCAGATACGTGTGTGAAAGATCACATACTTACAAAAATAGCAAAGAATGCTAACAAGTTTGCTGCCAGAGATCCTCAAACTCATATGAATATACCTTCTCAAACACCTCATCCAAATATGCATAAAGCATACATGTAGTGATTCTCTCGTACCTATGTCGAATAGGACTCCTCCTGATATGGATGCCACTGCCTCCAAAAACTCCAAGTAGTACCTGTGTGCATAAAGAGAATATGTACCTGAATTCTTAACATAAGATGCAAATCTTATGTTAACCACCATCCAATGTCTTTGAAGTAACCCAAAATCTTCATGTAGAAGACAATCTTCAAATACATTATGTAGATGGCTGATCCACACCACCAAGCTGCTAATAGGTAAGTCTTGTCCATAAGCAAGAGTGTGAGCACACTCTTCTTCTCCAAAAAGAACTCCATAGTTGCTCCTCAACATGCTCCAAGATAGCACCATGGCTGCCCCACGTGCTAAGAGCACCACCTCTATTGACGTACCAAACCTGGCGTTGAACTAGGTGTAGGATGAATTGAACAATGAGATAAGATCTTGTTATATAGCTGTTCTTCATGATAATAAAGCACAATTGAAAAAGCAATAAAATGTGATCTGATCGTCATACAAGAATGCTTTTTAAACAAAAAACTATCTCGAAAAATGCCGTTGTCGTCCCTTGTCCGTTTTTGAAAAAAATTTGCGTTTTCGCGCTGCCGCTACCGTCCGTGGGACTTGAACCCTCATGGGGGCTTTAGGAGGATAATGGTCTAGCCATGATGCCCTCTTCTTTTGCTTGTACAAAGTCTATTAAGAACAGCTACACATCCTGTACTTAGTGAGGGCTTTTGGATTAGTGTGGAAATTGTTTCCAACAATCCTCCCTTCAATGTCACAATGGTACAAAGTGGACTAGATATATAACTTCATTCATCTGCAAACTTCCATAAGCTTCAAACTTGTACTTCCCAAATTGACATTCAAACCTTATTTCAAAAGTCTTCTTCAAAACTGAAGTTGACTTTCGTTCAAACTTCAAAAATCTAAACTTGCAGAATATGAACCATAATACTTGAGAAAATATGCAAACTAGATATCCAATAGTGTACACATCAAGCAATCATTTGCTTGACTACAAATGTAGTATGAACATACTTTGAATCTGCTATCTCTTGTCTTCTCAAACCTGTAAAAATACACTAGGATCCACATATTTTCATTTACCTTATGAAAGGTTTCTCGACGTACTTCTATTGTGTCATGTAAATACACTAAAAAAAATCAAGAACTGCATCCTTGGACTTGTGACTAACAACTCACAAATTAGTGTATTATGAACATTGCTCGTTCATCTCTGACTGTACTCAACTCAACTCATGAGGCTCATCAAAATTTTATATCTATGATGTCATCTTGTCATCATCCTTGTTCTAACTGTAAGTCCTTCATACCTCTTTCCTTTAGAATCTGGTATAAACATAAATGTGTGCACCTCTGAAACATACCTCTCTGAAATTTCAAGCTTCTCTTCAATAGAACTCTGGAACTTTCTCCTGATCAGTAACATCCTAATAGGAACATTCTCCAAACATTCTCCTTCTTCCTTCTTCTTACAAAGTTGGAACATAAAGAGAAACTGACAAAGGAAATATAGAAATACCTGATATAGGAATACCTGTAGGTATAACTTTGCATTCTTTTACATATGGCTAGAAAATAAGTCTTCATGTTTCATCATCCCCCCTGGATGATTTAACAATAGTATCCAGAATTCTTCAAATATATCAGACTTTATGAAATCTGGAACGTCTTCCTTCATATATATGATTATTCATAACATTAATACCTGTGTCTGAAACAAAACTTCTGAACCCTTTATATTAGCATTGTGCACATGCCAATAGCTTTCCGTGTCATTCCCCAGCTTCCCAAAATCTAGAATAAGGTTAGCTAATCCAATAAAACCTTGCTGAAAGCATTTTAAGATTCATAAACTTCTGCAACATAACAAGTATCTTCTTCTATTCCTCTGCAACACAAATATGATAGAACCTGAATCTTTGACTTACTTCTTCCAATGTTAAAGAACTTTCACAAACAAAGGAAAGATATTTGACTCATAAATGCTCAAGATCTTCATGATCTATCTAGATCATCCAAGATCATATAAGATCATACAAGATCTATCAAGATCTTACAAGATAATACGAGATCATCCAAGATCAATGATCTCCCCAACAAAATAGCTGTGTAGAATCTGCTCTCATCAAACCTTCATGACTGAATTTTTTATTTGCTACCTGCATATCTCCGAGTGTCCATGCTTCTCACATAAAGTTGTAAAAATTTCTTCAAACAAATCCTTCCCTAGAATCTGCAGTTCCTACTTGAGTCTGGAAATCTGTGAACCTGGATATCCAAGAGCCGAGATGCTCTGATACCAAATATTGGAAATTTAGTAGGCCCATTACTAATACCACAAGTCCAAGTTCCATAGGTCCATGATCTACAACATAGATTCCAACAATCTTCCAATATTGACAAAACATGAACATACTACATTTAATCATACAAATGATGAGACAAAGATAGAGAAAGATTAGACAACATGTGTAAAGTGTTACGTAAGCCACTGCATACTCACACTATCAGATATACAAATCTCAATTTACAATGTGGGAGTCAAAATTCTCAACCACTCTCTGTGAACATAAATATATGGATGAGTGAATGTACAAATGTAACAAACATATTCAGATGTATGGACAGAACTCTGAATATATATGAAATGTGTGACCTAATAGGTTATAGAAGAGTGAATATGAGTGACAGAAAGAGGAAGGATCAATCTAAAATTGATAATCAGCAAACTCTCATCTGAACTTTAGGCTATGGAAGACCCTAAGTCAGATACGTGTGTGAAAGATCACATACTTACAAAAATAGCAAAGAATGCTAACAAGTTTGCTGCCAAAAATCCTCAAACTCATATGAATATACCTTCTCGAACACCTCATCCAAATATGCATAAAGCATACATGTAGTGATTCTCATGTTGGATGCTGTACTTAGTGAGGGCTTTTGGACTAGTGTGGACATTGTTTCCAACAATCCGAACTAGATGAAAGCTTGAGAGATGCAAAAATAAAAATTGTAGACATTGCATCTCAAAACCCCTCGTATGCCAAAAATCCACCAGTTCCACTTCATCCCACCGACCACTCATTGTGAATAGACCACAACCAGGGTCGCATAGATCCAACTCCAGAAGGCTTGGACATGATGTTCAATGCCTTCTAGGCTTGACTTTAAGAAGGGCCAACAACTGCAAACATAGACAAGAGTTACCCTAGAGCAGATTTAGAGATTGATTAGGAAAAATTTTGCATGAAAATGGTAGAACTAGCTCATGCTATGCTCAAGGCCAATCAATTGTTCAATCAGACAAATTCTATCAAACTAGATTTGCATTTCGAAGACTTATTAGAAAGATTAGAGCAGTTGGTAAAAAAATTGCAAGTTTCTTTACCTTTAGAGACTCAACTAGTTGTGGAAACAGAAAGATCACCACCAAGCAAAGTTTATGTTCTTGATTCCATGGACGCTAGACCACTTCTTTCAATTCAACAGTACTCTCAAGAGTTCTTGGGGGAAATACAAGAAGAGAAATGGGTCAAGGAGAAGAGTAATCCCCCTCCTATTTATGAAATTGATGATCTTCATGATCAATTTCCCCAAGACATTCCATCTATTTACGAAGACCAAGCAGAGCAATAACAAGAAGAAAGATTAGATTTTGAGTCTAATTCTTTACAAGAGTTGCCACAATTCACATGCCCATGGGAATCCGAATCTCTTCATATAAGGTCTCCCACAATACTGATAAGAAATGAAGAATCAGTTCCAAGAAACACTGAAGTTGTGAAGAATACTAATGTACAATGTAATCTCACCTTAGAGGAGCTACTCAAAGTAAAACCTGAGTTCTAGAAACATGTGGCAAATCAGGTTCAAGCACTTGGTTCCAATGTGTCAACAATAGGATCTAAGCAGAAAGGCCCATAAATACCTCTAGATAAAATAGGAGGCATGAGTGAAGGTGAAGAAGGTAATACTTCACCTACCAATGTTACACAACCAAAGCTATCTTAGATTCAAGTGTTGGTGTTTCGATTGTGGCCACCTCCTTGTTGAAGCAAAGGGGCAAACATACATTAAGACCAACTAGAATGAAGCTTCAAATGGATGATGGCCATATTGAAAGACCTCAAGGATTGCTAGAAAGGATAACTCTAATCACTTGTGGTGTAGAGTTTGAGCACACCTTTGTTATATGTGACTTTGACAAAAATTATGTCTATAAAATGATCCTAGGAAGACCCTTCCTATAACGATTGTAAATATTACAAGATTGGGGAACCAACTCCTTGTACTTGCAGCACTTAGGGGTCACAACCAAGGTCAATCTGAAGGATTATACCTTCAAAGATGTACCACCCCTATAATGGAATCCTATTCACAAGGCTCAAGAAGATTCAATCTGTGCGCATTCTGTAAGTTCTTTTGATCCATCTTGGATGCATGAAGATACTCACTTGTGGATGTGCAAGCTTACACTACTAGAAATAGGGGGCGTAGTGATGCCCCCAAATTGAAAAAAAATCGGGGCTCATCACTTATGCAACGAGCCAGTTTCTTAAAAAAAAAACGTGTTGTCGCATAAGCGATGTTAGCGTCGCTTATGCGATGCAAAAACTATGCATCGCAAATAGTGTCGCTAAACAATGATGCTATTAACAATGTTGGCAAACTGACTGCAATGCTGGAGCGTCGCATAAGTGATGTCCTCGTGTTCCAAAACGTCACATAGGTGACGCTTTGGAATGTTAAAAAAAAATTTGATTTCTCTCGGCATATTTGTGTCGGGATTTGGACGAGAGAGAGAGAGAGAGAGAGAGAGAGAGAGAGAGAGAGAGAGAGAGAGAGAGAGAGAGAGAGAGAGAGAGAGAGAGAGAGAGAGAGAGAGAGAGAGATCGACAAGAGCTCATCTTGGAAGCAAGGTACACACACACACAAATTTACACTCACACACACATACACACACATACATATGCATACACACACATATACACACATAAACACACACACATACGCATAGACACACAACCATACACACACATATACACACTAATTTACATACACATAAACACACACACATGTACACACTAATTTACATACACACATACACATGCATACACACACACATATACACACATAGACACATGCATACACACATATAGACACACACACATAGACACACACACACATTTACACACACACATACACATGCATACAAACACATATATATGCATATGCATACATAATGCATATGCATATGCATACATCATGCATATGCATATGCATATGCATACATAATGCATATGCATATGCATACATAATGCATATGCATACATAATGCATATGCATATGCATACATACATACTTACATGCATACACACACATATACACACATGCATACATATGCATACATAATGCACATGCATATGCATACATACATGCTTAAATTCATACACACACATACACACACATACACATGCATACACACATACACATACACACATATATATGCATACACACACGCACATGTAAAGAGACATTCACACACACATACACATACAATTATACATATGCATACATAATGCATATGCATATGCATACATACATACTTACATGCATACATGTTGAGAAAGATGGATGGACACTTCAAGAAATGAGTAGGTACTGCCAAATCCTGCTTTGTACCAGCCCCTTCTTGCTTCAAAGTTGAGCTATAGACCCAATTAGCTTTTGATTGACACTATGAAAGTGCCTATGTACTTTTGAAATGATGTGAGAAAAGATTGAACCAAAACATACTACTTCCGAGTTGAAGGATCAATGAAAACCTTCTATTTTTGTTCACACACCTACTGCTTGTTATGCTCAGTGCTTCCAGTACAGTAGGAATTAGAAAAAAATTCCTTTTGGACATATCAAACTACCTTAATGAGATAATGATTCCAAGTGGAATCACTTAAAATGATGCATTATACACAGAGCAATCAATTTAGCAATCAAATCATTACCCCCGATTTTTTAGGACCTCTGAAGAGTTTGACTAGTGAGTGCTTTGATGCAGTTTTCTCCAAAATGGTTGAATGGATTATCTTCAAAATTTGTGGGCATGTAGAGAACTTGGAGCTGATTCCAACAAGCTTTAGAACATTGAAAATGGTAAAGAAATGATTGAGATATGAGCAGTACAAGTTGACTATTATGAGTGACGATGATAGAGAGACCATAGATGAGGAGTATTGATCTATTGTATTAGAACACAGTGTTGTACAAGATCATAGGCATGATAATCAAAGCCTAATTATTGTGAGTAGTATAGGCTATGATGTAAGCCTTACTCTCTTACAATGTGGTCAAGAAGAACTCATAATGGAGTGACATATCCCATGAGTTTTCCAGACATCTTTTATAGATAGGATATTTGAATTTGAATTTGAATCCTCCATTGGCTCTCACTAAAGTTAGTCCTCCAATCTAGGATCTATTCTCTCAAGTGGAGTCATGATTTTTCCAAATAACAAGTCCCATGAGTTTAGTGGTAGTTATAAATATTCTTTCAAGTCAAGGAATGACTTTTACAGATGGTAAAGATAATAATTTCCTAGCAATGGTTTCCATGGAGCTTCAATTGTACATAAACTATAGCCAAATGTGTAGGCTTGGTATTTGCACCAACAGCTCCCCCTCAAGCCAAACATTTTGGCTTGGTTTTCTTCTTCAATCTTCTTAAATGTCCTATAGTCCAATCATAGACTTAAACCTGCAAAGTTTTGTACCATCTAATGCTTTAGTCAACAAGTCTGCACATTGCATATTCGTTGATACATAAGCCAACTAAATTTCCTTGCTCAATAGCTTCTCTCTCACATAATGATAGTGGACCTCTATATGCTTGGTCCTAGCATGATAAATAGGATTTGCTGCAAGGTGTAGTGAGCTTGTATTATCCCCAAAAATCATTGGAGATGTAGTATGAAAACCCAAATCTGTATATACCAATCTGATCCATATGGCCTCCTGAGTGGCATTGGCCAATCCTCTATAGTTTGCCTCTATAGAAGATAGAGCAACAATAGGTTGCTTGTTTGAAGACCATGATATAGGTTTATCACATGCAAAAGATAGGTATCCTGAGGTACTCCTTCTATCATCTTTGCAACCTGCCCAATCTGCATATGAATATATCTTGATGTCCAAGTCTGAAGTATAATACAATCCTTGATTTTGAGTGCCCTTAAGGTACTTCAAAATCCTCTTGCATCTTCCAAATGAGGTGCCCTAGGTTTGTGCATAAATTGACTTCAAACACTTACTCCATAAGCAATATCAAACCTTGTCAATGTAGCATAGTTCAAGCTTCCCACTATGCTTTGGTAACCTGCAATATTCTCAAGCACATCACCTTCATGAGCACTTAACTTTTGGTTTACCTCCATTGGAGTACTTGCAACTTTGGCATCCTGCAAATGAAACTTCTTCAACATGTCCTCTATATACTTTCTCTAAGTAATATAAATTCCAGAGTTAGTATAGACTAACTCAAGTCCAAGAATATTTTAGTGATCCAAGGTCACTAATTTTGAACTCGTGCATCATCTGATTCTTGATCTTCTTGATGCCATTAGCATCATTACCTATGAGTATGATATCATCAACATATACACATAGGTATATTACCTCTGAATTACTCCTCTTAACAAATAGAGAAGTATCTGCTTTACTCATGATGAATCCTTGATCATGAAGTTATGTAGTCAACCTATGGTTCCATGCCCTAGGTGCCTGCTTCAATCAATAAAGAGCTTTGTTCAATTTACATACATATGTTACCTTGCTTGGATCCTCATCGCCAGGAGGTTGAGACATGTACACCTCCTCTGAAATCTAGCCATTTAGGAATGCATTTTTTACATCCAATTGGTACATGTTCCCATTCTTTGATGCAGCCACACTTACCAATACCCTGATGGTTGGCATTTTGGCCACAAGTGAGAAGGTTTCTTCATAATCAACTCCTTGGGTTTGTGCGAAACCCTTAGCCACAAGTCTAACTTTGTACCTACTTATTGATCCATTAGAATTCCTTTTGATCTTATAGATCCATCTAGAACCAATTACCTTCATAGACTCCTTCTTTGGTACTAATTCCCAAGTATCACTCTCCTTGAGTGCTTCAATTTCCTCATCCATAGCTCCCTTCCACTCTGCCTTGGTCTTTGCCTCTTCATATGATGATGGCTCTTATGACAAGCCTTTTGCAAGATAAACAAAGTGCTTATTAACTAAGGAAGTGTCATACCCATATCGGATTGGCTTCTTGCCTCCCTTTGTGATCTTCTGATTGCTTGGTTGGATGATTCAGGTATATCTTCTAACTTCTTGATTTTGACTTTGCCTTTGGACTTCCATGCCTTGAATTATCCTAAGTTGATGATGTCCTCATCATCTGAGTTGATGACTTCAATTTGATTAGGCTCCCCCTTAGTGAGGCTTGGAAATTCCTCTTCCAAGTCATATGGTAGCTTTACTTTCCTACATTCACTTTCAAACCAAGGGTCATTCTCATCAAAGATAACATCTCTACTGACCATGAATCCTTTGTTTGAAGGATTGTAGAAACTGTATCCTTTCTGATTTAAGTCATACCCTATGAAGATGCACTTCTTTGCCTTAGGATCTAACTTACCTCTTATTTGAGAAGGGATATGCAGATAAGCAACACATCCAAAGATCCTACAATGATCAAGTGAAGGTCTTCTACCATGTCATGCTTCATATGGGGTCATCCCATCAAGAGATTTGGATGGTAACCTCTTTACAAGATAAGTAGGAGTAGATACACTCATTGTCCATAAGTAGTTAGGTAATTTTTTCTCATTTTGACCTAGCTGTTTCAACAATTAGTCTATTTCTCCTCTCCGCCACCCCATTTTGCTCAGGGATATACCTTATTGTGATTTCTCTCTTGATTCCTCTATCTCGCAAGAATGTATCAAACTCATTTGAGAAGTACTCAGCTCCTCCATCTAACCTTAATCTCTTTAGGTTTCTTCTTGTTTGGTTCTCAACAAGTGCAAGATACTTTTTAAAGCAACTGAATAATTCATCTTTGTTGGAGTTAGATGTCTGCGGAAGCACGCGAACAACACAAGGAAGAAGAAGAAGCTTGGAGCACAAACACACAATACTGAATGTATTACTAGAGAATGTACAAAGATAAGTAGCCCATTAGGGCAATAGGCGTATATACAAGCCGGGGGAAAAAAACCTCCTAAAGAGGGAAAAAAGTGCCCCGGCGGTCCTAGTGTGTTCACACACATCACTACCTAAATATATCAACAAATCCCCCCTAGGAGTGATGCGGTGAACAAGGAGCTGGCACTCATGTATAAGGAAGTGCCAAGCTATGTGGAAATCACTCCACAAAAGGAAGTAAGCCCAAAGCTTTGCGGAAAGCTTCAAACTTCTCCCTAGGCAGAGCCTTCGTGAAAAGGTCTGCAATGTTCTGCGTGGGCACATATGCCAAGCTGATCTCCCCAGCAGAGAACCTCTCCCTGACATAGTGATAATGCACCTCAATGTGCTTAGTGCGAGCATGGAACACAGGGTTCCTCGCAACTGCCAATGCACTTTGACTGTCAGTGAAGATGGTGGTGGCAGAAGACTGGCCAACACCCAAATCAGCCATAAGGCATCTGAGCCACACACACTCAACAGTCGCTGTGAAAGCTGCCCTATACTCAGCCTCACAACTGGAAGTGGCCACAGTAGGCTACTTCTTGCTCAACCAAGATATACATGAGCTACCAAGCATGAAGCAAAAACCACTGGTGGACACACGAGTGTCATAGCAACCAACCCAATCTGAGTCAGAGAAAGCATGAAAATCTGGCGGTAGTGATCCCCCCTTGGGATAAAACAACCCAAGTAGCCGAGTACCACTCAAGTAGCGAAAGATGCACTTAACCGCCTTCCAATGCGTGACTCCTGGGCAATGCATAAACCTGCTCATCTGTGAGACAGCAAACTGAATATCTGGCCGAGTAATGCATAAGTAAATCAAGCATCCAACAGCCTGCTGATAGAGAACAGCATCAAATGCATCTCCAGCATCATGAAGACTCAATCGTAAACCTGTCTCCATAGGAGTGGCAATAGGCTTATAGTCTTCAAGGCCAAAATGCTGCAATAATGTGTCAATATATTTCGTTTGATACAAATCCATTCCACCATCAACTTGCATAAATTGAATGCCCAAATAGTGATGCAAATGCCCCAAATCAGACATCTCAAATGAGGCATGCAAATCAGCCTTGAAATCAGCAATATGCTTCTCAATAGGACCAGTGAGCAGCATGTCATCAACATAGACAACAATGATCAGAAGCACATCATTAGCACGCTTAACATATAAGGTGCTTTCAGTTGGACTGTTCACAAAACCATGTGCAACCAGATAGGCATGTATCTTCTCATACCAAGCACGTGGTGCTTGCTTTAAACCATATAATGCCTTCTTTAACCTGCACACCTGGTTTTCATGCCCTTTCTGCACAAAGCCACGGGGCTGAAAAACATACACTTCTTCATGCAAGTCACCATTCAGAAATGCTGTTTTAATGTCCAACTGATGTACATTCCAACCATGATGGGCTGCAAGTGCACAAATGCTCCGAACAGTAGTCATACGGCATGTAGGTGCAAAGGTCTCATCAAAATCAATGCCTCTTTCCTGCGCATAACCCTTTGCAACAAGCCTAGCCTTATACCTGTCAACTGTACCATCAGGTTTACGCTTCAGCTTGTATACCCACTTAGTGCCAATGGCCTTCTTGCCAGGAGGCAAGTCACATAAAGACCATGTACCATTCTTCATTATAACATCATATTCAGATTGCATGGCAGCCATCCAATTTTCTGAATTCTGTGCTTCATCAAAAGAAACAGGCTCATTCTCATCACAGAGACTAGACGCAGCCATAGCATAGCAATCTGATGCAAAGGAGGCACTATGAGAGCCTGAACGAGTACGATATGACAAAGGTGCATCTAATTTGCTGTCACGCAAAGTCTGCACCAGCCATTTTGGCGTAGTTTTTGCCTGCTCAATATCAGCTCTCTCATCAACAAGTGCATCATGTAAATCTGCATAAAAAATAGAATGATCTGCATCATCATATGAAACCTGCAAAGGATGAGAAGTTACCTCATTAGGACCAGCACTAGACTGTCCACCTGTAAAAAGAGGCATCAACGTATCATACATGTCTTTGGAGCTAACAGATGTCTCCTTAGTACATGAAAGCAATGGCTGAATAACATCTTCCACAAAGACAACATCACGGCTAACCAGAATGCATTTAGTCTGTGGATGATACAGACGATAGCCTTTACTTTCATAACTGTACCCAACAAAAATACATTTTGCTGCCTTATCATCCAATTTTCTGCGATGTTATTCAGGCACTAATGCATATGCCAAACAACCAAAAACACGCAGATGAGCAACAGATGGCTTGCGGTCATGCCAAGCTTCATATGGAGTGATAGACTGCAACACTTTAGTGGGACACCTATTCAGTACATATGCTGCACACATGACAGCCTCAAGCCAGAAACTATGTGGTAAAGCCTCACTTTTGACCATGCACCTCGCCATCTCCATGAGTGACCTGTTCTTTCGTTCAGCAACTCCATTCTGTTGAGGTGTATACGGCACTGTACACTGGTGTTTTATCCCACGTTCAGCCAGAAATGCATTAAAATCAGAAGACATATATTCCCCCCCTCGATCAGAACGGAGGGTGCCCATTTTACATGCTGACCAGCCAAAACCAAAAACTGTTTAAAGCACATGAACACTTCGGACTTTGCCTTCAATGGATATACCCATGCATGCCCGGAAAAATCATCAATGAAAGTCACGAAGTAAAGGTAATTTCCAAAAGAGGGTGTCTGCATAGGACCACAGACATCACTATGTACAAGCTGCAATTTCTGCGTAGCCCGAACTGAACCATCTTTTGGAAAGGAGGAACGCTGCGTTTTACCCAAAATACAGCCTTCACATACATGTTTTCCGGGTGCCTCAATCTTGGGCAAAGAAGACACCATATCAGATTTCTACAGGCATAGCAAACTAGCAAAATTCAGATGACCAAAGCGTGCATGCCAAAGCTTTGCATCTGACATAGCCTGAGAATCATGAACTGCACATGCCGAATCATTAACAGATCTTTCATAGTCTATGAGCTTATACAGCCCACGACATAAAATGCCAGAAGCAATAATCACATCGCCATTTGACAGATCATGAACTGTACATCTATCATCAACAAATTTCACAACCAAACCAATCTTGGCTAATGCAGAAACTGATAACAGGTTCTTTTTGATCCCTGGCACAAATAAAGCATCTGCCAAGGTGAAAGAACTACCATCAGCAGTAGTCAGAATGATCTTACCAACTCCCATAACAGGATAAGAGGAGTTGTTGGCGCATGTGACAGTATTCCCTGTAGGGGCAGGCTCGAGTGAAGAGAAGAAACTACGCTGCGAGGTAATATGTTTGGTCGCCCCACTGTCAAAGTACCAAACATCTGAGTCCACTACAGACATGCACTGCTCATGAGAAGGTGGGTCAAAACTGCAAACAGTAGTAAACACCCATTCTTCTTCCTGCACAAGATTAGCAGACTCTGTTTTTGGTGTAGAGGCTTCTGCAACAACCATTCGAGCCTCCTTTTTCTTTGCCTCTTTTGCAGCCAGTTTTGGACAGTTCTTTATGATATGATCATTCCCTTTACAGTACTTGCAAAACAATTTCTGCTTTTCTGATTTCTTGTCATCTTTATCCTGGTTCTTCGAATGTGCAGCATTTGCAGATTTCTGCTTACTAGTAGAAGAGCTCCATTTTCCTTTGCCCTTCTGACTAGCCAAGAAAGCTTGATCTGCAACACGCATAATGGACCTGTTCTGCCTGGACTTATCTTCCTACAACAAAACAAAGACTAACTCCTCAAATGATAAGGCATTTGGATTGCCTTTCATCATCAACCGAAGAGTAGAAGCAAAACTCTTATATGAATCAGGAAGACCATTCAGAACGGTCTGCACAAGTGAGCTATCTGGTATAACCTCATCAGTAGAAATCAACTGTTCCTTCAAATCTTTGATCTTCGTTAGGAAACTGTCCATAGAATCACCTTCATTCATGTGCTCACTCTCCAACTGTTTTCGGAGGTAAGCAACACGAGCCTCATTCCTAGCTTGGTACAATGTGGTAAGTGTATCCCAAGCATCCCTAGCTGTTTTGCAAGAGCGAATATGAGGAATAATGGCACGTTTGACAGAGAAAGCTATCAATGCATGTGCCTGGGCATCTCCGCCATCCCAACGAATTTGCTTTGCAGTAGGTGCAACAGAAATGGCAGCATGAACAGGATTCTGCGGAATATCATCTTCGACACCATCTTCATCAGCTCCAACACCTGTATTTGTAGTACCTGTCGTTACAGGTGTAACATGACGTCTTTCAACACCCTACACAATGTTCCACAATCCTTTTGAAACCAAAACATGTCGCATCATATATGCCCATAATGGGTAGTTGGTACCATCCAACTTATCCTCAACAGCCAACATACGGAATACATCACTGCTTTCAGCCATGGCCGGTGACTAAAATACCTTGATGCAGAAAATTGACTGTATCTCAAAAAGTTGAACAGAACTGCCCAGACGAGTTCTGCTAGACCGGTAGCAGACTTTGAGATGCTTAAACTGGCGAACTGAAACTGGTATATACCTTTGGCACAAAAAGACGAAATAGCCTGCACAAGCGTTCGGAGGCCGAAACGAGCTCAGATCGCGATTTCGGCACCACAGAACGAAGCTCTTTTGATCTCGGAAACACGCTGAGTATGCTCACCAAAATTCGTGCGATTCTGAGACTGCAAACGGAGGAGTGTCGACGGTGCCCTAGATGAAGTGACGACCCGCTCTGATACCAATTGTTGGAGTTAGACGTCTGTGGAAGCACGCGAACAACACAAGGAAGAAGAAGAAGCTTGGAGCACAAACACACAATACTGAATGTATTACTAGAGAATGTACAAAGATAAGTAGCCCATTAGGGCAATAGGCGTATATACAAGCCGGGGGAAAAAACCTCCTAAAGAGGGAAAAAAGTGCCCCAGCGGTCCTAGTGTGTTCACACACATCACTACCTAAATATATCAATAATCTTTGTGCTTCATAAAATATAAGACAGTCCACCTACTGAAGTCATCAATGAAAGATACATAATACCTTGATCCAGAAATTGAGGGATCCTTACTTGGTCCCCATACATCTATATGGACAAGCTCTAGGTAGTCCTCATGCATGTAGCCTTTCCTTAAGAACGGTAACTTGTGAGATTTTCCAAATTGACAAGCACCATATTTATAAATCATGTGTTGCTTGGATACATTAGGTATCCCAAGCACACATTGATCTCTACATATTTGTTTTGAGGTTCTTTCACCAACATGCCCTAATCTCTTGTGCCAGATTTTAAGCTCTAATAGTGTTTGATCTTTGTAGCTATAAAGTGCAATATTCCTTGTATCCGCAAGTTCAAAAGTGAATAATGTACCTATCTTTTCACTTTGGCAATTCTCTTGAATCCATGTTGGGGATCCTCCACAAATGCTCCATATTGGTTGAACCTAACCTGCAAACCTTTTTCCACAATCTGTCCAACACTCATCAAATTCTTGGTAATTGTAGGTACATATAGATCCCTGCTCAACATATTCTTATTTTCATCAGAGGTCTTAACATTTCCTACTTTAATCACCGAGTGCTTGGTTTCATCACCTGTTTGTACCTGATGCTTACCCTTTGGTTCCTCAAGGTCAGAGAGAAGAGCTACATTGCCTCACATATGGTTTGAGCATCCTGAGTCAATGTAGAATAGATGGTCATCATTTATACCTAGTTTTGAAGTCATATTCATAATCATAAGAGAATCCTCTTGCTCCTCTGTGTAGTTGTTGTAGTCTTTCCTTGATTTGTAGCCTCCTTGGTAGTTACTATTGTAGTTGTTATTGTATTTTTTATGATGATTGAATCTTCCTCTTGATTGTGTATATCCACCTCTTTGATAACCTCTACCTCTCTGATTCTTGAAGTTCCTGTAACACTCATCTGCAGTATGATTTGACAATCCACAAATATTACATGATGAGGTGTTATAAGGTCTCCCCCTACCTTTCTTACCTCCTCTGCCCCTTCCTCTTGAGGTTCCACCTCTCCTTGCATAGTTGGCTTGGGAGGTAGCTCCTTCATCCTTAATCTTCTTGTTCTTCCCTTTCTCTTTGGACTTACTTTTATCAGTGTATATGGCAAAAGAATACCTCTTGATGAATCTACATTCTTGTTGAGCTTGGCTTCATGGGTAAATAATTGCCCCATGAGAGTGGTAAGGTATGGAATCTGCATGTCCATGTACAAGTCCATGGCAGTTGTGAAGCTCTCCCATTTTTCATCAGCTTTAATACCATTTAGTACTTGTATTACAATCTACTCCTCTTCAATTTCTTCTCCTATGGTTGCGAATTGATCTGCTACATCTTTGAATTTGGTCACATACTTTGAGATGCCTTGCTTGGGTTGCTTTATTTGCGTGGTAAAATCAATCCACAACTGGTTCTTCCTAGCCCTTGTGTTGGAAGAAAACTATGAAGACAATGTTTCCCAAGTCTCTTGGGATGTCTTAACAATTCCTAATGTGTGGAAGAAGAAAATGAGAAATTGAGTTAAATAAGTAAGACCTTGCTAATGCATCCTTGGCACACCATGTGTTGAGTCTTCATGCTCCTCTCTTGTAGGTTGTCCTTTGCTTCTGAATATGGGAATCTCCTCATCTCCTCAGATGTATCCATAAAGGCTCCTTCCTTGCAAGTATGTCTTCATCCTCAATGACCAGGCTTGATAGTTGTTCCTGTCCAATTTATCAATGAAAGAAGGAAAATCATCTCCCATTTTACCTTAGCTTTGCTCTGATACCACTGTTGGGAAAGATGGATGGACACTTCAAGAAATGAGTAGGTCCAGCCACACCCTGCTTCGTACCAGCCCCTTCTTGCTTCAGAGTTGAGTTGTAGGCCCAATTAGCTTTCCATTGACACTATGCAAGTGCCTATGTACTTTGGAAATGATGTGAGAAAAGATTGAACGAAAAAGACTACTTCCAAGTTGAAGGATCAATGAAAACCTTCTATTTTTGTTCACACACCTGCTGCTTGTTATGCTCAGTGCTTCCAGTACAGTAGGAATTAGAAAAATATTCCTTTTGGAGATATAAAATTACCTTAATGCACTAATGATTCCAAGTTGAATCACTTAAAATGATGCACTATACACAGAGCAATCAATTTAGCAATCAAATAA